>JABFYK010058246.1:0-26020 GCA_018849495.1 Termitomyces sp. T123_Mx157 | reverse complement strand
CCAAGATCTGTCGTGTTCATCATTGTTTTGAAACATATTGTCAGCCAACGGCGACAAGTTTCATAGTTCGTTCCTTAACTTCTTCCGTTTGTATGTCCGCGTTTTCCTCAACAGCTTCGCGGTATCTCCAGTATGTGCTTACTGTTTGGTCTTGTTAATTCTGCTTAGGCTCAAGGTTCTTAGGCAAATCGTCAGAGTCCTAGCTTGCAGGCTGTCACGTTGTGCTGCACTAGTGCTCTTGACGCTTTGCAGATCGTGTCCCGCGACTTTGCCCGCATGAGTATGCTAGTAAGTTGTCCTATTTCCACAAGTACCGTTATTCATCAATGCCCCTAGCGATATGGACAAGATTCTATCATGGTGATGTCCGCGTACTGTGCTGTGTTTTTGCTCAAGGTAAGTACAACACTCATGCTTGTCCTGTCTTTCAACTCACACCAGATTTGAAGCTTTTACGAAGCTCAGCAATATACTCTCAACTCAACGAGAATACAGCCAAAGATATCTATGATCTCATCTCAGCAACTGCCGAGGCGTATCATAATGCATCTCTGATTGCTCCTGAATCTTCTGCGGCAACACATGCTCGCTTCTTGAGGTCCCTCGTTTCAAACGATGTCTTTGTTCGCCGCAATGATCAAAAGCATGAAATGGCAATTGATCCCCAACTTGAGCGTGAGATTCTTATATGTTTGCCTTCTTCATACAGTTTCTCAAGTACCTCCAGCTTCCCAACAATCTATTCATCCGCCCGCTCAAACGTATTATGGACCGGTGCCCCCTACCAATGACCAAGTCTTCCCTGCTTCGCCAAATATGCCTCCACACCCTGCAAATGCTCAGCCGCCTCCGCTTCCGCTCATTCAATCCTATTCTATGGCTTCGGCCATGAACAACAGCATGCCGATGGCTGGGGTAATGAATTATGGATATAATATCCCCCAAATGCCACAGTATACCTCAGAGCTTGATGCCCATTATTGGAAGAATATGTTCATAGAGCTTGGCTTTGGGGAATCAGAGGAAAATCAAGTAGGAATGCTTCCTCCCCAAGTACAAGATAGAGCAATCCATGGGCATGGGCATTACGCAGAAAACAATCACCATATGCATCAACAGCATGCCCACCACCATCACGCACATGGGCATGCATCCTATCAGCAGCAGCATATGCACCAGCCTTCGCAATCTAACAACTACGGGCATTAATCTTTCATCATCAAATTATTCATTGTCTGTGTTTGTAACGATGTTGATGACTTGATTATCTCCTGTGTAACCACTGTATGATCTGTGCCAGAGTAACCTTACGACAAATTATAATATTTAATTGATGTTAATCATCGTGCATGCAGTTATACTCTCGGGGTCACGCATCTACTCCAATCGGAAAAATGAAGATCTTCTTTCCTACTGCTGCTGCAACGCGAGGTATACCACGAAGGGCCAAGAAGTCGAAATCCTGGATAAAATGTGGCCTTTGAAGAAGAGTAAATTCAGTTGGTTGCGCTTGCAAATAATTAGTGTTGTGAATATGGATTACAGCGCCTTGCACGGGGCCCTGCGCAGAGATTGCAAAATAGTCTGGATATGTTGGACACCATCTGACACGGAGTGTTGAACCAGGAGAAGGAACAAGATCAAACAAATGTTCTTACCTGAATTGGTGACCAGCCTCCGGAAAACTAATACCAGACGCGAGTGGCTTACCGCCCTGAAGATTTCCAATGTCCCAGATGGAAAACTTGGAGCCATAAACCGCACCAATGCTTCAAACAATGATTACGAACTAGACGCCACAAAAAGTGAGAAGTGGACAGCTTACATATCACTGGTATCTCGACGCCAGGCAACCGAAGCCGTCCAACGAGTCAATGAACCCATTGTGTGATCTGAAAGAGCGGACGGCTCTATAACTTCCAACAGACTTGAATGCCTCCAGACGTCTTGGTCCATTTCTTGGGGATCTGAACGCCAATCTGTCAGAAATATGGAGCCACGACAGTCAGACACTAGAAACTCTTTGCTAGTGGATGGGTGTGAGTTTATGGTTGTGAGAGGATTGGGGAACGCGATAACATAGGCAGTAGGTTGGGGCCGATCATTTCGATCCTCGTAGTCTGGAGATTGTTCGGGAGATCCAGGGTCAACTGGAGGTTGCAAGTCCCAAACCATGAGCATTTTGTCATCTGGAGAGATACGTCAGTCGAGAAATCACGAAGAAGATGGAAACAATGGACGGACCTGAAACAGTTGCAAGGTAACGCGAACCGTCTTCGCCACGGCCACCACAAAAAGTCATGTCATTGATTCTACCGTGGTGTCCCGTCAAACCTCCACCGAATGAGAAGGTAGATTCGTCCCCTTGGAATGATTTTGTGAGTATGCGGAGGCCAAAATCTGCGTCTGCGACTGCGAGCCTATGACGGAATGAGATGGTGTTTGTTAGTGACGATGAACACACACTCTATATGCCAGTTGTCGCTAACTGTAGGGGATACAGCCAGTGGTGACCACGCCAGAGCGGTGATCCGAGCACCAATATGAAACGACGCGAGGGTTTGGCAGTCCATTTCGGACTGGGATTATGGTCAGAGAGCTCGGTGGGAGAGTAAGAACGCGTACAATGACAAGAACATCGACGGAGTGCTCGCCCGCGACGGCGATGAGGTCTGTGGCGTCGTCATGATAGCAAGCGCGGACGGCGTCGACGCGAGTTGGGTGGTGGTGTTCAAGATCCATGTGGTCACATGACACATTACTGTTGGTGAATGACCATCAGGAGAGGCCCAAATCCGTTGCTCCTTGTTGCCCTGTCCGTCACCTCCTTCGCTGTCTTCTATTCCGTCGTCAAACACAGAGAAAAGACAAATCCAGCTTCTAATCAGCCCCGACAAGCAGACCACCCTCTCGTCCCTCCGCGTCATAAAGACTCCAAATAATGTCACCTACTTTTGATAACAGCAAGGTCACCGTCATTTATGTCCTTGGCGGTCCAGGAGCTGGTATGCTGATTGGATAGGTCTAGCATCGTCTCTGACATCTGGTCCAGGGAAGGGTACCCAATGTGCCAAGCTTGTCAAAGAATATGGCTTCTGTCACTTGTCTGGTCTGTTCGGTCGAACGCGTTCTGTTCTACCGTGAAATTGACTATCACTCGTAGCTGGTGATCTTCTTCGAGCAGAACAAGTTCGTGAGGGTTCTGAGTATGGAACGCTAATCCAGACGTGTATCAAAGAAGGCACTATTGTTCCGATGGAAGTTACAATCAAACTCTTGGAAAATGCCATGCAGGCTGCTATGGCAGAGAACAGACCTGGACAAGGCTGGAATGACGGTCGTGGCCGTTTTTTGATTGACGGGTTTCCTCGGAAGATGGACCAGGCGGTCAAATTCGATGAGACGGTCTTTTCTCTTTCCTAGTTCCTCGCAGCATTATGTTGATTTCATTCAATAGGTATGTCTATCTTCCGTGGTATTGTTCTTCTCAACGTCGGAAGAGATTATGGAGAAGCGCCTCCTTGTTCGAGCAAAGACCAGCGGACGGGAAGATGATAATTTGGAGAGTATTAAGAAGCGTTTTAGTATGTGCCAAACCGGTTCCCATTGTCCCTATTCATTCATACTCTCGCAGGAACATATGAAAATGACACTATGCCTGTCATAGAATACTATGCCAGCCAAGGCAAAGTTGCGAAGGTCCGTGCTCTTGAGATCAATTGACTATCTATTCATAACCATTTTCAGGTTGAGGCAACTGGAACAATAGAAGAGGTATATGCACTTGGGAGCCAGGCTGCTCGTGATGCCCTTGCAGGCAAGTATCCCAAAGTCGTCGCTTAATTTCCATCATGTCACTCGAGGAAAATGGTCTTATCTAATTCTGAATCTGTCAACATTCGATCCACTACTCTAATCATGCATATAGCGTAAATCCAGCACCAACATGGGGCGCCGCCGCCGAGCATACAGCTCGGCCGCCCTTCTCGATGCGCGATATAGCGCCGTCTGAGCACAAGAGATGAGCGTTATCGTCCGAGTCATCCTACAACAGTGCATCGTCAGAATTCTATAAGAGTATTTTGTACCAGCTCACCGGACTCCATTCCCATCCACCACATCGAACATATTCCACTACGACAGGACCATCACCACTTGGGGTAATCTCTCCCTCAGGACTGTAACGCAGGTCTATGTGGGCTCCATCCTGGTAAACTGTGCCCATGATGGCCCACAATTTGGACATAAATGTCGTCCTTGACTCTGTACTGTCCACGGAGATTGAAGGATCTCTCAAGGGCCGCACAAATACTACTTCACAGGTAGCTTCTACTGAGGGAATGCTTCTTGCTAAAGGAGTAATTCTAAAGGCTGACTCCAAACGATCGACGTTGATGGTGGATAAGAAATATGCGAATGGTCCATCGACTTTTACAATGGGTTCCACCTTATTTGACTCTGGATGGTCGACGAACGTCTTGGTGATAGGATCATATATCTGTATCCTTCCGGAACCTGGGGCTGGCAGTAGCTTGACGTAGCCGCTGTACCAGGTGGTCATATTTCTTTGCGCAGCGACTTTGAATCTACATTAGCAGTGTTCATCCTAGATACCGATTCGGACAATTGACATGCTCTGACCTTTTTATTCCAGGCATCTCCTCACGTAGAGCCTCGGAATCACGCAGGATGGAAGCATGGAGCGCGGTCGACACGACGACGAATGATATTACGACCTGAGGACGTCTCTTCTCCTGTGGAGGAGACGAAAGGGTTGCAATGGCAAGACTCAAGGGAATTGTGTGTGAAGAGTTAATGTAAGACTGTAATGACTGTAGTTTGTAGGCTACATTGTCTTGTTCAGCGGCTGGTGGGAAGAGTGATACATAGAGTGCATTAGCGGTTCCACAGGGTACGAGGACGAAGTTCAGCCTTGGGATTGGTGTGATTGCCGATGAAGACAGGTGATTGATGATTTCGTGAAGAGTACCATCACCTGAGCCAAGGACTACGGTGATTTCACCGCGGACGGTTTGGATGAAATTGAAGAGGAGCTCCCCAGCATGGCCGACATGTTCAGTTGCAACAAGTGTATCTATTGACTTGTTATGCTGGATGAGAAGGGAGACAACATGAGTGTCAAAGAAGTCTTTTGCAGAGCAGTCGCCGCAGACAGGATTGTATATCACGATCAAAGGCATGATGTGTAGTAGCTTATTCAGTCGACAGTCAATCGCCCCTGGAAAGTTTGACATGCAAATGACCAAGCCACCCGTGTTCAAGCCCATCACTCTTGCCCTCGTTCAACTTGGAAGCATTGGTGCTGACAAGTCCGCCAATCTACAGCATGCCCGCGATATGATTCTCAAGGCTGCGGCTGGCCGTGCGAAGAAACCAGAGCTGATCGTACTGCCAGTATGCACATTGGAAAAAACCATATCGTTTGTCATTCTGATTCCTTCAAAAGGAATGTTTCAATTCACCGTACGGACACGTTCACTTCCCTGTTTACGCAGAGGAAATCGAGTTCACCCCTGGAAAGCCATATGATGTCGCAAAGAGCACCAGCACCAGTGTCCAGATGCTTTCTGCCGCTGCTAAAGAGACTGGGACATGGCTAATTGGAGGTAAAGCTGTAACTTGTGTTCATATGTAAAATGTACCGATTGGTTCCAGGCTCTATACCCGAGCGAGATCCGACGACCAACAATATCTACAATACTTGTACTGTGTACAGTCCCAGCGGTGCATCCATTTACTTTTATCTGATGTTGTTTTCTTATTGTCACCCTACAGGCGATCTTGTCGCGACTCATCGCAAAGTGCATCTCTTTGACATTGATATTCCGGGAAGGATCACCTTCAAGGTGTGTTCCGTCCCCGATTTTAAGATGTTTGCGATCCCTGAAACGTCACAGGAAAGTGAAACGCTGACGGGCGGTATGACAACCAACTTTTTTGACACTGGTACGAACATGTCGCAGTGGTCGAGTGAGAGACTGAACAAGCTGAATAGACTTTGCCCGTATTGGCCTCGGAATATGCTATGATATCCGATTCCCTGAACTGGCAATGATCTCTGCTCGTCAAGGTTACCTGGGTTTCTTAACATTGCAACATTCGTGTGTGCTTATTTATTTAGGCTGCCATGTTCTAGTGTACCCTGGGGCGTTCAATCTGACGACTGGCCCGCTCCACTGGGAGCTGTTGCAAAGGGCGCGGTAGGTGTCGACCTTGTAGCTGACTCATATTGCTAATGCTGTGGGACAGAGCTGTGGACAACCAGGTGTTTGTATCGATGTGTAGTCCTGCGCGGGACCTGAGTGCAGGATATCATGCTGTGCGTTACCTTGATGAGCGTTTTGAATGTATGCTGACAAGCTGTGCAAGTGGGGTCATTCGATGGTCGTGGATCCTATGTACGTGGTGGTGTGTATTGGTGCAGTTGAGACTACTGACAAGTATGTTTAGGGCAAAGGTGCTTGCAGAGGCAGCAGAGGCTGAAGAAATAGTGTTTGTAGACATTGGTAAGTGACGAGATCACAAGCTAGGGAGGCTGATGCTTGACGATGTCAGATCCGCAATTGCTTCTGGATGCGCGGGCAGGAATACCGGTTACGATGCAGAGGCGGTTTGATGTGTACAAAGACCTGGGCGAGAGGAATTGAAAATGAAAAACAATTTTGTTTTGCGATTTCCCGATTTGTAAAGCTTGTAGAACAGTATGGATGTTTGTAGAACAATCAGAATTGGTAAAAGCGATCAAAGTCGATCTCGCTATTTGCACAGCAACCAACTTCCTCCCTCCTCCCTCCACCATGGTCAAAGAAACGTATGTCTTCTTCCCTCCAACCATCCTCTTTGCTTACCCTTACCCAGCAAATTCTACGATCTCCTAGAAGTCCCCTCCAATGCATCCGAGGCCGACCTCAAAAAAGCATACCGCAAAAAGTATTGTCCTTCCGTTCAAAATTTCCTTTCCGTCTCTGACCACTTTACAGGGCTCTGAAGCTACACCCCGACAAGGGTGGCGACCCTGAGCTGTTCAAGGAGGTCACACATGCGTACGTCCTGTCATTACGTGTCCTCCCGTATACCTCGCTGCAATTCTCTCAGATACGAAATTTTGTCAGACTCCGACAAGCGTCATATATATGATGCTCGTGGTGAGGCAGGCTTGTCTGAGTCTGGTGGTATGGGGGGCATGGACCCACAAGTATGTTTTTTATTGGCACCTTTCTACCGCATCAAGATTGATCTGTATTGTAGGATCTATTCAGTCAGCTATTCGGCGGCGGAGGCGGCTTTTTTGGTGGCGGTGGCTCGCGGCAGCAGGGTCCCCGCAAGACCAAAGATCTCGTTCATCGTGTTCACGTTACCCTTGAAGACCTCTACAAGGGCAAGACAACCAAACTTGCACTGACACGAAACATCATCTGCTCTAAATGCAAGGGCAAGGGTGGGAAGGATGGCGCAGTGCGAGTTTGTTCTTCTTGCAAGGGTCAAGGTATCAAGGTTACTCTGCGCCAAATGGGACCGATGATCCAACAAATACAGTCGGCCTGCGATGATTGCTATGGGTCTGGTGAGGTAATCAACGCCAAGGACAGATGTACGCAGTGCAAAGGGAAGAAGGTAGTACCCGACAGAAAGTTTTTGGAGGTGCATATCGACAAGGGTATGAAGGGTGGTCAGACAGTCCACTTCCGTGGCGAGAGCGACCAGTCACCAGATGCTGAAGCTGGAGATGTCGTGATCGTTATTGAGGAAAAGCCCCACGACCGCTTCAAACGTCAGGAGAACGATCTTGTTACAGAGATTGAGCTCGACCTGCTGACTGCGCTTGGCGGTGGCAAGTTCGCCATCAAGCACTTGGACGATCGTGCGTTGATCGTACACCTTGAACCTGGTGAAGTTATCAAGAATGGTAAGTGGTCGCGAACGATGATCTTGTTGCGCCCGTTTCTTATTTGTTATCTCGCAGGCGATCTCAAGGTTATTCATGGGCAAGGCATGCCTTCACAGCGACATCATGAGCCTGGCGACCTTTACGTCAAGTTGGATGTCAAATTCCCTGAATCCATAGATGTCGGTGTGATTCCTCTTCTAGAGCAGGCACTACCACCGCGCAAACCTATTCAGACGTTCGAGAAGGGCGTTATGTTGGAGGAAGTCCATCTGGACCATGCAGATACCCGGAGAGGACGACCAGCAGATGATCGGATGGATGAGGATGAGGATCAACCGCGGGTCCAATGTGCTAACCAGTAACTCATTTTTAGATCTTCTGTCATTGTACACTCCTTCTACACATTGCATTACCCATTAATATCTACTGTTCGGAATCTCGCTCAGTCCCAACTTGTCTGCATTGAGGGTGAGATGATACAATGGTGTGGGAATGAAGGACCGACTGTCGGATTGAGCTTGAATTGCTCATATAATTCACGATTGAAGAAGCTGACTTCGGTCTCATTTTCTACGTACAAGCATGGTAAGGACAATGAATGAAAACACGAAGGGCAGGGGACACACCAAAGCCACAGTCTGCAAGGGTCTTGTTGTCGTCATTCAATAGCCAATCGTCGTGGTCGAGATTTATGATCAGATTAGTGGTCTATGAGAAGGTGAGATTGCAGGGATAGACAGAAGACCCAGGCATGCCTTAGCGCTGTGTGCCTTTGTGTAGAGCTTCATGGTGTCTGAGAGAGATGAGGAAGACAGAGTCTAACAGGAGAGAGAAAGAGGTGGACCTAGGACGACAGAGCGGTACGGCTTCCAGCCGGATTTGGTGAGGACGGCATCGCGGGCAATGTTCTTGAGGTCGACGACGGTGGTTGACTCGAGATTGATCTCGTGGAGGACGAGAGAGCGCTCAGTGCGGAATTGGAAGGATTTGATGATGCGGACCGTCAGAGTTGCTGAGGATTTCGGGCGAATCTTGTTCGTGAGAAGGTCCGACATGGAGGGCAAGGATGCAAAAGTTAATTTATTAATAGTTTCCCCGATAAATCACCGGTATATAAGAATCTAGCAATGACTGGGACCCCACACTACAATGGCAGACCGTTCCTTTCTCTGTGCAAATATTCCCGACCTCGTCGCTCGCCTCAGAGTCGACGAGAAAATATCTCTTCTCGGTGCCCCGAATTGGTGGAACACCACCTCCATAGAACGTCTCCGTATCCCTGCAATTCGTATGAGCGACGGTCCAAATGTCAGTCCTTTTATTCCTTTCCAACTCTTATTCACGTCTCGTAGGGTGTACGTGGCTCTTCTCACTTTGTCCCCACCCCTGCCCAGTGCCTTCCTGTAGGTTCTTTCTATCTTCTCAGAATGTACATGGCTCAGCTTGGCTGTACATAGTGCGCGACCGCTCTCGCCTCGACCTTTGACCCCGAACTCATCCGCAATGTCGGCGTCTTCTTGGGCCAGGAAGCGAAAATAAAGTCGTCCGTTGTCCTTCTTGCACCCACATGCAATATACAACGCACGCCACTCGGCGGACGTTCCTTCGAGTCATTCTCGGAGGACCCTCATTTGTCCGGTAAGTTCATTTCTCACCGTCTGCATTCCATCCTCTTTAGCATCCATAGGTATCCTTGCTGCTGCCTACGTAAACGGTTTACAATCCGAGGGTGTCTCCGCAAGTATGATTCTAAAAATGATTTCCTACATGATTGATCACAACATATGATCCCTCCAGCTATCAAGCATTTTGTTGCAAATGACCAGGAACATGAAAGAACAGCCGCAGAGTCCGTCATTTCCCCGCGGGCTTTGCGCGAGATATATCTCTATCCGTATGTCACTTTAGTTTTAACCCAATCGCTCGCTCATATATCACAAGGTTTATGATCGCCCAGAGGGATGCAAAACCTGGGGCATTCATGACTTCGTTCGTCCCCAAGTTTTGATGTTCTCTATCCTTAGTCCCAAACAAGGTTCGCAGCTATGGACGCATAGAAGGTGTTCACTGTTCTGAGAACAAGAAGCTCCTCACGGGTATTCTCCGTAATGAGTGGGGATTCGAAGGAATTGTCATAAGCGATTGGTAAATCCCAGTTCTTTATACACGTCCTTTTCAATCACTACTTATACAGGCATGGGACATATGGTGCGGATCAATCCATAAATGCAGGGCTAGATCTTGAAATGCCAGGGCCGCCCCGCTGGCGAACTCCTCAGATTATTTTACAGTGTCTCTCGTCCCAGAAACTTCTCTCCACGACTCTCGACGAGCGGGTTACTACACTTCTGACATTTGTGCAGAAGCAGGCACGACAGAATCAAGAGATTGTCTATGGCGATGGGATTGAGAGGTCGCGGGATACCCCCGAGGGCCGCCACTTTTGTAGAAAATTGGCTGCAGATGGCATTGTTCTCCTGAAAAACAACAATCAACTCCTGCCTCTGGACACATGCCATGTTAAACGTCTTGCAGTCATTGGTCCGAACGCCAAAGAACGCATAATTTCTGGAGGAGGCTCTGCTGCATTGAAGGCGATCTATGTTGTGACACCGTTCGATGGGGTCACTGTTGGTGCACCCGAAGGTTTATCTATGGAGTACGAGGTTGGCTGTTACGGTAAGGATCCGATCTTTTCACTCGTCAGATATCTTATCAAACCTCGATATCCTAGCCCACAAATATCTCCCCACACTAGAGGAGAATTTGATGACGCCTGCAGGTGAACCTGGCTGGCTCTGCACTTTCTATAGTCATAATGAAGATGGCAGCCTCTCCGACCCAGTTGCAAGCTTCGTCCTTCGCGATACCCGAGTCAAGTTGAACGACTTTTTGCCTGCGGGGCTCACCCCCGATTGGACTATCAAATTAGAAGGCAAACTCACCATCCATCGGAGCGTCCTTTTTGAGCTAGGGTTAACTGTCGCAGGTGCGTTTTTGGTCCCATTGTCGACTTGTTCCATTTTTTATTTGATTTTCCCCGTTATAGGGCGTGCGAAGCTTTGGATCAACGGAGAACTGACTATCGATAATTGGACCAAGCAGACACCTGGGGACTTCTTCTACGGGTGAGTTTCTTCTGGAGGACCACTATCTTGACTTCGCTCAATGAATATAGTCAAGGGACCATTGAGGAAAAGGCAACTATAGATGTCACTGATGGTGTACCTATGCATGTTCTCGTTGAATATACTAACACCCCGCCTCCTGATGGCGCTGATGAAAATGGCGAAGGACGGCTATCGCAACCTGCTCTAATGCGCGGAGTGGTATGCTTGAATGTCTATTCTGTTTTTTCCCCTCATCACCTCCGTACAGCGGCTTGGCGGCTGTGAAAAGATTGACCCTGAGGAGGCAATAGAAGCTGCCGTCTCACTCGCAGCAAGGTCTGATGCTGTCCTGTATATCGGCGGTCTTTCGCCAGAATGGGAGAGTGAAGGCTTCGACCGACCAACGCTCCACATGCCTGGACTCCAGGATGAACTCATCCAGAGACTAGCAGAAGTGAATCCGAACACCGTTGTTGTGATACAAGCAGTGAGTAGACTATAATGGATCAACATCTCAGGGGCAAATCTTTGCGTTCATACAGGGGTCTGCCGTGGCAATGCCATGGGTTGATTCTGTGGCGGGCTTACTGCAAGCATGGTATCTTGGGAATGAGTCTGGAAATGCGATAGCAGATGTCCTATATGGCAAAGTTAACCCTGGCGGTCGCCTTCCTCTTACTCTTCCACTGCGCGCCGAAGATATTCCTGCCTATCTGAATGACAGGAGTGAAAATGGAAAAATCCAGTCCGTAAATTCCTCTCTGTGTTCCATAGCGAATATCCACTCATTGATACGTCCATTCTTATCTTTTAGCTATCGTGAAGATCTCTTTGTTGGATACAAATATTATCAGGCTCGGAAGATTAAGCCACTATTCCCTTTCGGGTCCGTGCAATAATCACCGGTTGATCTCCTTTTCTAACATTGAAACCCCAGTTTTGGCTTGTCCTATACGACGTTCTCCTTTTCCAAGCTCTTTATCAACGAAATAACCCCGAGCGGAGAGGATTTTGCTATAGAAATCAGCGTCACTGTCAAGAACGAAGGATCGGTGACTGGGTCTGAAGTTGTCCAAGTCTATGTCTCCTATCCGAACATCGGACTTACAACCCCTCGGCTCCAACTGAAAGGCTTTGCCAAAGCAAAGGATGTTGCGTCTGGAGAGAGTTCGACAGTGAATATTAAACTGAATAAGTACGCAGTATCCTTTTGGGATACAGGGAGGAATGCTTGGCACGCTGTTGCTGGGCAGTATGTTTTGTATCTTGGTCCGAGCTCTGTAGACCTTCCCTTGCAATTTACTTATGACTTACAAAAATCTTTCTCGTGGGCCGGAATATAGATCGTATTTACAGACATGCATATCAGTAGATATCGGGTTGAAGTGATGTAATCAATTATCGCCTGTCTTGATACATACACCAATGTCGGTGGATACCTCCGACTCTCGTCCTTTTGGGTCACAACTGTCTAGGCCACAACTGTTAAATTCAGATTCCCAGCGTAGAGACCCTCGAACTCTCACAAGCCTACCTGAGCTCCTCTCATGTCTGTCTGCACTTCAATCCGAGGAGGCGGAACATTCCCGATCTCTCACAGAACTTCTTAACGCCAGGGAGCCAATTCTAGTATCTCTAGAGCGTCTGAACACTCTAGTTCCCCAGGTTGACACTCTACTAGCAGGTGCTGCTCTTCTTTCCACCAATGTCACCAATACCGCCAAAACTGCTGAGCGTGTTGGCGGACGTGTTCGTTCGCTCGATGACGAAATGGGACGTGTACGAGAAGCAGGTGACCGCGTCGGCCAGGTTATGGAGCTGAAGGTGGTATTTGTGCGTGTTCAGGTACACCTTGTGCTGATTATGCATACAGGCATCTTTAGCAGACCTTCGGTCATCGATTGATAGTCAAGACTGGGAGGCTGCAACACGACATTGTGCGCGGGCTATGTCACTTCCTCTTGTCGTCATTACTGGCCCATTTGCCGAAGCAACAGTTGTCAGTCTTTCTTCAGTGGAAACGATACCTTATTGTTTCTGACACGAACTATAAATAAGCCTACTTCTAATAGTCATTTGCCTCCAGCACAGACATTGCAGCAAGCCCGGGAAATTTTGCTCGCCATCTTTCGTAAAAAATTTGAACAAGCTTCTGCATTGCGTGACAGCACAGCGACGAGTCGATTCTTCAAGTTATTTCCGGCTATTGGGTGGGAGGACGAAGGACTTGAGGTTTATGCTTCTTTTGTGGTAGATCTTGTTCGTGTCAGGGCGCCTACGTCTTCCAAAAGTATGTTCTGGCGTCATCGATCATTCGTTTCGTTTATTGAAATTAGTTTCAGCCTCCTCTCCGCTCTACTATATTACTGCGTTGACCGGCCTTTTTGAGAGCATTGCCATGATTATCGACCAACATCAACCTATCGTGGAGAAGTATTATGGCCCTGGAAAAATGCGAAATGTGGCAAAACGCCTACTTTTAGAGTGTGATAGAGTAGTCAAAGGCATAATTGAAGGATGGGAGGAGGGACGATCTTTAAAGCGCAAGGTATGACAGTATTTCTAGTACTCGATGGTTGTGTTTAAACACAGATTCAAGCTTTCAGATATCGCAAGCAATCTTTCAGTATCTGTGTCTAGTCCTGCCAATCGACGACCTACTTCCTCAACTCCTGAGGAAACCACCGTCGACCCACGAGAAATTGACAAAGTGTTGTCCGAGTTGGCGGGAATGATTGGTCGATGGAGTCTATTTAGAAAGTTTCTTATTGACTCACTTAATGTAGGCATTCTTATTGTGCTTGACGACTTCGAACAGGCGTAATTGATACTACGGTTTAGGACGACAGACCACGTGCTGCGGATTTTGACAATCCGGACGTCCATCTAGACGAGTCTCGAGAAGCATCTTCACAAGATGTTTACGATACCACGTACATCGATTCGACCGAGTCACAGCGCCTCTTCAGCTGGTTAACGACGACTTACTATATTCCCCTTGAGGTGTGGTACATTAGAACGTCCATTGACAAGGTTACCCCAAACTCTTTCAAATGGGCTCTACCCACGTTCTCATTGTCTTGTAGGCTCACCGCCTGTCGAGTATTGATACTTCACAAATACCTTGTTCAACCACTATGCCTGATGATGTTTTCTATATTCTCAAGATAGTCATATCTCGTCTCTTGTCCACCGGGGACGTGAAAGGCGCGGAAGTGACCTTTGGTCATCTTCGCAATGCCATGGAACAAGACTATATTGGCGTCATCAGGAAAAAGATCGACGACGTCTATCGCCATGCAGGCTCATCTGGCCCTGTTTCATGGGGGGAAAAGGGAGATAAAGAAAACCGTGTTACTTTTATTGTGAGTACCTTGAGTCTGATGTTCTCAGAGTCTATTATTCGAGGATAGATCCTTCTTAATGACCTTGATGTCTCTTCTTCGCATCTTGACCATTTGGTACGAGATTTGAGCGGTAGTCAGACTATGAGTCAACACTTTACGGAAGACAATCAATTGATAGTCAAGAACTACTTGACAACATTTTCGGGTTTGATGATGAACCTTCGATCCGCCCTGAGGGTACGTCATTCTCGATTAATCTTTGCAATGGGTGATGATGTCGCCTAGCTTGGTATAGAGCAGATGTTCAACCAGCTTATGCGGCCGAAACTGAGGACGTTCATAACAGACGTCTACAAGGATGTGTCTTATGTTCTTGATGAAGATGCATACGCTGTCGCGGAGCATCAGGGCTATGTTAAAAAACGATTCATAAAAGCATGGGAAGGTTTTGTTGATGGTTTCAAGGCATGACGGTGGCATATTGTTTGTTGCAACAGCACTAAAATCATTTTCAGGAAAATTTCACTGAGAATAATTACCGGTTATTCTTTGGACTAGCTCTAGATGTTGTCCTTCGTCCCTGGGAGAAGTTCATCACAACTCTCAAATTTACAGAGGTATGTCACAAAGATTTTTCGAAGGGCAGTTAGACACTTTCTTGACTCAGCTGGGTGCCATACGCTTCGATCAAGACTTGAGATCGATTATGACCTTCTTGGCATCTCAAACGGCCTTTGGAGACGCAAGGGAAAAGTTCATTAGACTGCAACAGATATCAACATTACTGAATCTAGACAGCGTATGCGTTTATTTTTGCTTCCAAAAATCAAAACTTACGACCAATATAGGAGGAGGATGTCGATGAATTTTACAATAGTTCGGGAATCACCTGGAAACTCAGTTCTGGTGAGGCACGAGCGATTGTTGGGCTCAAACTTTGATGTTCTCCGCAATGAGAGTCCCATCATATACGACCGTGGACCTTGATATTACATTATGGGTATTGGAATGTCAGCCCCGTCGTAGAGCATCTAATCTGGCTTGTAGAGCATCTTCATCTGAGATATTCCCCCCAGCGGGGCCATCGCCAGGACTCTGATTGTCACTACGGTTATGCTGCCCAAGCGACTCACCTATCGCCACAGGTTGTCGGTTCGTAAGTGGGGAGGACACGGAGGCAATTCCAGTCGGTGCATCAGTAAGCTAGATAAACAGATTGTTGGTACCGTGCAGGTGCAGATCAGCAGACAGACATACTTGCTGCGAGAGCTGGACGCCAATTTCATCCAACACCTCCTTCAGGATCTTATCCCCCTCCTCTTCCTCGTCCTCCTCCTGGTCCATTACTTCGTCGACCGCATCTGACATCATATCTTCTTTCATGTCCATCATGGAGCTTTCTTTCTCGAAGTCATTCATGATCTTCTGTATGCTAGGTAGATTAAGTCCTCGGTTCATGGAAGCCATGGCCTTGCGAGGAAGAAGAGGTTGGAGGGACCAGAAGGTAGTAATGGATGTGTACATACACGAGTTGCCCCACGCATCGCGTCTGCCATCTGCTGGTTACTTCGTAGAGTTTGTATTCGCAGACCAACGGCCTGAAGTTGAGTGCGCATCTGATAGAACTTCTGAATGTAACGTCGAGTCCTGACGAGATCTTTGGCCATGACTTTACACGCATTCTGTTCGTAATCAATAGTCGCCTTGGTTGGCGGTGACGAACAAACTTACCAGCTGGCCAGACTTGGCGCTCTTCTTGATGTCCATAATGAGCTTCTTCTCGCTTTGTTCGAGCTTAGTGCGCTCGCGGTCAAGCTCACGTTGTGCCTTGGCGAGCGAGCGTTGATGTTGTCGAAGGCGCTCTGCAGGAGTGATTGTACGACCAAATAAAGTCTCCTAGGTAATGTGAATGACAGGCATTGAGGTGTAGGAAGGGACATACAATGATGTTCATGGTGGAGACAAAGGAAGGCGCAACTTGAAGGGCGCTTCGGATGAGCTTTTGTTGATTACCATGTCTCTTCTTGACATTGGCTCACGCTGCTCTCACTCTGCCTGCAGCGAAATCGACTTTCTGCCCATCGTCTGCAGGTGCAATAAGTCTTATTGTAGACATCACATTTTTCCGGAGAGTCATCAATGCTCTGCTGCTCCGGACCCCTCCAGTGCACCTCGACACTCTTTTGGTAAACTGCGTCGATGCAATGCCTTCGATTGTTTCCATCCCAGTCTTAATGCATTCACGCCCAGCCAGGACGTAATTCCAACATGTGCTGCATGCAAACAATCCTTCTGTGCTGCGTACTTTGTCCTCCCAATTTACCGTATCTGTTCCACCTAACTACCACTACTCCATACAGACATCGCCACCCTTCATCTCATTCATGCTCCATACAGGGATCACCATCATCAGCAAAGGCCGATGCTGCTCGTGCTTTGTTGTCTGAGCACTTTCCTGCTTCATCAAGGAGGAAGATGACTTCCCGGCGTATTCCAAAAGCACCTACTGACCTCGCTAAGCTGGCGCAATGGCGCAAGGTGGAGCTCATCAAGATGCGCCATAGAGCTATACCTGGCGACTTCAAGGAGGGACCTCAGTCGGTGCCTTTTGAACAGAGATTACATCTCAGGTTTAGTAAGGGTAGTGGGGATGAAGAGAGTATGCTGTGGTTCCGGAAGGTCTGTCCGATACTCACTTGGTACTTTCGTCAACCTTAGGCGCGTATTTAAGACTATGGTCGCTGGCAAAATTCTAGATTCTCTTGCGATTCACGCCAAAATTAAGTCGTCAGAACAATTAGTATGTCTTGCCACTTTTGACTCGTCTTTACCTAATTTCAATTGCAGTCTCTTCAGCTGAGCAAAATTTTGGACAATGGGGACACAGAAATACTCCTTAACGATAAGGCGATCGGTGATCAGGTAGAAGATGGAGACAGAGTCACCGTGACCTCCATTCTCTCCAGCCCAAGTAATTAAGATTGGTTCAATAAATTTCAGTTGATAGACATTTGATTGACGACAATGCGATGCGAGGTAATGTGGGAATCTAGCGGGGCGAGGTATATTATAATCTGAGAGGATAATCCGACATGCGTGTGAAAGCAATCATGAAACCAGTGCGGCGAGTCGTCGGAGATGGGACACATTGAGATAAGCCGGAACATAAGTCTCAAGGCCCGAAACTTCACGCGGGAGCGGAAGCTCATAGGACCCCACCTCTTCTGTTTCTGGTGCAAGAAGCAGATGGTCGTTGCGGTCATTGGCTTGGACGCGGGAGGCAACAACACGCAAGATTTCGGGGGATATGGGATTCTAAGCGAGTTGAGTATCATAGCGTCGGAGAGAAACAAATCCGTTACCTCGTAGTCTGCAACATAATAATTCGTACACATTCGTTGAATTTGCATTGGGCTTAGCATCCAGCAGACGTCGTAAATTATTTCGATATCAGCGGCGGTGGCCTACTCAGTATTATCATTAATTAGTTCGAGATACGCTGACAACGCTTGCAATTACCTTCTTGAGCTGGAGCAATTTGGTGGCCTGCATCAGATGCTCCAGCTGAAGTGTACCTTCCGGCATGTCGTGCGATTTACACCATTCTTCAATGCGGGTGATATTATATTGAATTTGCATCGCTACAAAAGACACTTGAGCTGGGCTGGGCATATGACTTTCAATTAGATACTTACCTCGTTTCCAAGAAGAGAAGTTTCGTCGCATTAGAAGGTCGTTAAAACTCGTAACACCGATCAATCTAAGGAGTTCGGTTATGGCTTGGTGCACAACCGATTCTTCTGTGTAGTAGCTCTTCAAGCTTTTCCATACTTTATTGAGGAGATTCAAAATATCGTCCATATTGTATGCTGGTTGGCTATTGGCATTGAGAATGCGGTTGAACAAGCGTCCACCTCCGTCACTCGTAGTAAATCCTGGCAATGATTGGCTTTCAATCAAGGCCGGGATGACCATTTTATGTAACTTCTTTTTTGTTTCTAGCATCCAGGTATGATAGATGTTGTACTCCAGGCTATCCAAGTCATGTTTGACCACTGACACGAGTCGCTCGTAATCATTCCAATCGAACGGACGAACAGCATTTTCTTCACCAGGACCTATTCCTTGGAGCATGTCACTTTCGGCAACACATATGAATGACAGCATCTCATGGACATTGGAAAGCCAGAAGATGCCCGGAATGATTGCATCTTCACCGTTGAAAGACTAGCGAAGGGAATGAGATCAGGGTCACAAGTTTAAACAACAACGGGTACACACCATAACATGTCCCTGAATGGTTTGCATGACGTTGGCAAGAAAACGCTCACTCTCTTGAATGAGACCATACTTCCACATCTCGTTTGTGACCAGACTAATGAGATTGGCAGGAAATAGGATCTCTTTAACTGCAGAGGGATTGGTCAAGCTGGGTGCTGGTATCTTAAGACCTCGGATTAGACCGTCCAGCACATCGTCGTCCAGGCGCTTAACGTCCTGCATGAGGAAAATCTTTTCCTCCGCCGGGTCTTCAATATCTCTGATATCTGCTAAGCCATTCCCTCGGAAGCGAAAACCGTCTTCTCCGTTATAAGCAACTGAAACTGCACGAGGATTGAGAGCCTGGCTCTTTTTGACGTCGATCATGATTTCATCTGTAGAAGTTCGATGGTCGGTAGGGCCAAGATTAGATATTCCAGCAGAACTATGCCTTCGTTGATGTTGATGGCGGTTGTTGGTTGTTGAACCAGTCCCATTTACATTGCCACTGCTGCTTACATGGGTGGATGGTCCGTTGGCCTCTCCTAGACGCAATGTCGGAGCAAATGTGGGTGAAAGCGGAGGTTCTGGTCGAGCGCCACGAGTAAGGGCATTAAAAGCATTGGAACGATTGAGCTGTTCGCGGAGGCTGCTCACTTCATTCTTGAGGGTCATAATAACAGAGTTGTCCTCCTGATTACGGACAGGGGCTGCTTCGATGGCGCGCTGTTGTGATTCAAGTTGGGCTGCTTGACGAGTAACATCTGCGGTCAATTTCTGTATGATACCTTCCTTCTCGGCCGATTTTGCGAGAGCCTCCTCCAGTTGTTTTTCAATATCAACTTTTACCAGCAAAAGTTCGTTTCGCTGACTAAGCTCTGCTTCAGCTGTGATGAGTGACGCTTGAAACGATTTTGAGCGAGCGTCAGACTCCTCATGACGATTGATCCATTGCTGCAACTGCTGCTCGAGTTCTGCAAGTTGTACTTGGAGTTGCTTCTTCTCTGTTGTACGTTGCTGAAGGGTCTGGGTCAATTCCACAACCTTGTTTTCCAATCTGTAGGATATCTCCTTGAACCTGGAAACTGAACGGGCTTCCGCTTTCAACGTTTTCAGCTCTTTTCGAGCAATTCGACGCCGAAGGCAGGACTGTAGGTAGATGATGTGCACGAGATCAGAGCGAAAAGCTCGGCGCGCGAACCTGTAGACAAACTCGTGAACATCTAATGCAAACAAATAAATTCTGACATACATGCCACGGATAAGGCTCTGTAGAAGACGTGCTGCGCGAAGGTTTTTCTCTTGTACATAGAACTTTCGTGCTTGAGCCCCACGAATACCTAAATCCACAATATCAAGATCGGTGCCAAGTGCAGATATTATGTCACTCACGGCTTTGGAACAGGATGATCGCCTGCTTGGTATTCAAAAAGAACTTTCTTTGAATATACCTCCGCATACCAGTCTGGAGCCGAACAGCGGACGCTTCACGCCGTATCTTTTCTACGAGCCTTTTCGCCAATATGCATCGCCACCAAGTCTGTATCTTGATTGTCGCTTGCCGAAGGTTATGATAGTTCTTCACCGCCATTCGCCTACGCATGTTCTTTTGCACTACAATGACCAATGAACTAAGTCTTTCGGCGCGAAGGGACTCTAGTGCAGCGAGCATGCCGGCCCGAAAGAAGATTTTTGTGAGACCACTCTGATACATATCGGAATCGGCAATAGTCTTCTCCAGGATGGCGGAACAAAGGCGTCTGAGATCCATTGCTTGAATCATAGGTTGCCATTTCGAGGACGGCACAAGCATGTAGTAGCTATAAAATTTTGAGATCATGTGAGGAGTAACACGATTTACGACTGACCGCTCTGCAAATTCTTCATATACCCAACGGGATGGATATCCAGCACAGCTGATACGAATGGTTTCAAGAACACCGCAAGCGCGCAACTGACCAAGAACTTGCTGAGGTTGAAATTCCCACGGTTTCTTCTGTTCATTTGGCTTGATACATCTGATATAGTGGACATTAGTAACGCTGAGTGTGTCCATGAGCGTTATCAAGGAAGCCTTAAAGATTGAGCCTTGTGTCGGTTTTTTGTTTGTTGCACCTGGCCGTTTGGGTCCTGTGCCACCACTAGAACTTTGCGCAACAAACGACTGTCGTCCAGGATCAGGGATGACAGAGGAACGACGTGACCCTGTGCTACCAGATTCCGAGAAGGCGGGTGAAGCAGGATGTGGGCTATCAGGAACCTTTGAGGTATCTCTCGTCGAATTGAGAGCCGTATCGAGAACTTCCTTCAGGAAAGGATTTTTGGTGGCCGCAAGAAGAGACATATGCTCGTCGGGCACGGTATCTCTATTTTTCTCCAGAAAGCCTTCAGCTTCATATGTGACGTCCAATGCATAATGCGCGATCGTGAAAGCCGAGTTGCCAAAACGAGGTTTCTTGTAGATTTTCTTGTAGTCCGGTTTGGAAAGGAATTGATTGTTCAGTTTCTGAAGGAAGGAGGCGTCACTGCCAGCAGGCAACCGAGACTCTTCATCCAGCAATGCTAGAACACCCAGCTTTCCTTCAATGACGTCGATACAAGGTTGATTGTCCGAGAAGTTGATAAAAGTCCATTTTATCTCTTCCTTAATGTATTCTTCTTGTTCTAGTTTGAACACGTGCGAGTTAAACTAGTCAACATACAGATTGAGATCATTTACATAAAGAGGGTGAAAAAGGTGTCATACCTCTTGTTGAAGCTTTTCATTGGCGTAATTTATGCTAAACTGTTCAAACGAGTTCTGTGCCAGGTCAGTTCAAAATGTTCCAGAAAATACCAATCTAGACTGACCTTTTGAAAGTGCTCAAACCCATAAATATCCAGGACACCGATGAACATCTCTGCTCTATCAGCGGCGTCGCCATTCTCCCCAGCCAAACTCTCATTCACAATTGCCACTAACCATTCGAACAAGCACGCATAGACAAACTTCGCGACGCTATCACGGACCACCGTTGCTTGTGCTACATTCAAGGAGGTAACAATCTTCTCAGATCTTGTGACTATCTGCTTCTTCACAGTCCATTTCTTGAATTCGGCAAGACTGACGCCCAGAAATCTCGTGGCAAGCAGCAATGCAGGGTCGCTTTCATCGAGGGATGCTTCACTTCGAAGCGGGGTGATCTTGACATTTCCAAGGTGCAGAAGGGCAGCCAGAAGACGAAATACCGCCCATTGCTTTTCGACACTGATTCCAACAGTGGAGAGTGCTTGCTGAGTAGCTCTAAATTCTTCTGCATCATCAATACCAGCTATCGGGGTTGAAGAAGGACCACCCTGCTTTAAAAAGTGGAATTTGGTGACGTCTGTGTCAAGTCCGAGATCTTTACGTTCTTTGAGAGGAGCCCCAGAGCAAAGTTGATAAAAAATATGATAATTGCGCTCCGTTAGGGGTTGAAAGACGATACGCGAGCGCTCCAGCAGATATGTTCGAATGCGTGCACCGACAATTCTTTGATTGCCATCGAAGAGTATCTTCAGAAGCCGTTTTGAGTTTGATTTGAGGATGAAAATGATGTACTCACTTGTATATATTTTCCAAATCGAGAAGAATTGTCGTTCCTCGTTGTTTTGGCGTTACCAAAAGATTCCAAGATGGGATTGGTAGCAAGAATTTGCCGCTCGATTTCACTGGAGTCATCCAATGAAAATTTGGTTTTCGACTTGGAAGTAGAGTCGGGGGGATTAACGGAGGCCAAGTAACGCATGATGAATTTTGCCTATTATTATTGTACTTCAGTGAACTTCACTATTTCTAATAGTGTATGACTGTTACTCACCGACTCTGTTTTACCGGCGCCACTGAAGGAAAGTTAATAGGTAAGATTAGGTTGCAAGGATTAGTCATACTACCTTTCGCCGGAAACGATGATAGTCTGCCCCATACCGTCTTTTCTCATGGCAGTGTACGCGTCCTCTGCAATTGCAAACAGATGCGGTTCGAGTTCCCCTCTCCGCCTTCCACTATACGCTTGTATAATCTCTGGACCATAAAGAGTGACGCGTTGAAAAGGATTTACAGCGATCAACACGATCCCACTGTAGGTATAGATGCTGTGTTGGGCATAGCGGTTCCGGATTGTGTGTAGAACTAGAATAAATTAGATGAATACTGAGAAAACGCATGGATATAAGAAATGGAACATACCTGATGGTTCGTTGAGATGCGAAAGAGTTGCCAAGTCATCCGCGGTTTCGAGAAGGGGTGGATTGCGTAGCGGAGGAAGACCTTCTTTACCATCTTTGATATCCTTTCCCGTTGTGTTGATGACAATTTCCTGCAGAGTAAGAAAGGTGTAAAGTCTACGAAATAGCTCGAGGAAATTGATGGACCTTGCCGCGTTCGTCAATGAAGACGAGCTTGAGGATATCATCCGGACCTTTTGTGGCAGAGGTAACCTCAGCCGATATCCATGCAAGATCTCTGTCTTCAAACCAGACTCGCGTTCCCTTGCTGTATATATTTTCCGCCATCCTGGGGGAGGATGCGGAGTATCCCAAGTAAAGTGTGTTGTCACCTGTTGTGACAGAAAGCAATGTCACCTTCCAATTTCCACTTATTGACAATGCCTACCATAGAGCTCTCAATGTTAAATGAGTAAGTACTCAGTAAGGTAGGGAGGTCCACGTATGAAAGTCCGGGTTCTGTACTACATAAATTTGGTTGCATACCGAGTATGTTACGGGCATCTTTCGAAGGAGAGGGTATGGGCCGTTGTGGGGACGGCATGTCCGAGATTTAGATAGCTAGCAGCGACAAGCGCCTCTCCTCAACTCTTATGTATTGATTTTTGCACTAAATAAAATGTCTCAGAAAGAAAGCAGTATATTGATTGCTCCCAATCTTTGTACTATAGCATGAAAACACAATTATATTTCAAAGTAGTATTGCTTCGAGGATCTGATATTCTTCTGCTGCTTGAGTGTCTCCTTCAGCACCTTCTGACCCCTTTCCTGTAGTGTCTTGTGTTTGAACAGGATAGTTTTCATCTTCAATATCCAACTTGTCATTTGTGCAAAAATTTGACAGGCTTGTATAATAAAGACAATGTTGGTAATAAACTGTATTGAAAATCTTGACAACAGCAAAACTTTCTCCAGATGGATCAATGGGACATTCTTTTTTCCAACTTTTATGGCATGAAATGATATGCTCATTTCAACAAGGTTCATGCCAAAAGATCCAGGGCAAGCAGTTCATTATTTTTCAGCCAATTTTTTTTGGTGGTTCTATGGGCCGCTAGGCATGTCTACATTAGTGTTAGCTCCTAGCAATCAGAAAAATACATCAGATATCTTATTGATTAATTCATTCCATATGTTGTTTTACGCTCCACCACAGGAAAATGCAGTTATGCATGTTGTGTGGGGCTTGGATCTCCATCCCAATTTCCATACCATCAGTAGTTCTGGCTGGGGGGGGGGGGTGTTTAGTCCCTGTACCCACTAAAACCATGCTTGCTGATTCGCCTGGTGCAGGCCTATTTCTTCTGGGAGGATATTCAGCCACATCTGCACAATCAGGTTTTCATTGGTAGCCTTCTTTCCATACCTTACTTTGTTGGATGCTAGGCAGCCTAATTCAATTCTCCTTGTCATTACACCATTCCATCTGGTGACTACTTCTTTCTTTGACAGCTTGGTCTTGGGATCCAAATCTCCACTGATTCTCCATTTGCATCTTATTTTCCATATCAGACATGCAAATTCAGATACAACTATCCTGTGCATCCTCCTGCCTGCTGCAGTCATCTTTCCTTCCATGAACTGTGGGGTGATGAGGTGGCAGCCAAGAATAGACCCTATTGTGGGTGTCTTCCATTTCATACCCCTCTTCTTGCACAGAGCTTTGGCTTGTCTCCAGATCTCTGATTGTCCCAATGTTGTGCATCCAGTTAAGATGTATTCAAGGCTCTCTGTGACTATACATACATTCATTACACCTACTTCATATTTTGTAGTTTGAAATGTTTTCCCAGTAGGTCCCCACTTTGTATGCACCATGGAGAGCTTTCCTTAGGAAGGCCCTCATTTCTTTTGTTATGTCCTTATTCTTTAGAGACATCCATATTTTTGTATCTGTTGGTGCACTTCCTGTAGTTTTTGTTATGACATATCTTGCCATATCTAAGTTAATGGTCATGCTCCTTCTTTGCAGCTGTCTTTTTATCTCAATGATGCCTCTATATAGGAGGGCCTGTGATGCCTTGCATAGTTTGATGCCTGTATCACTTCAGGAAATGTAGCGTGTTTCCTGAGAAACAGGTGTCAAAAATATGTCTTTCAATTCCTAACACCTTTTTCTCAAGAAACATGCTAAATATTGTGTCAGAAATTTTCAGGAAATATATCAAATATTTTTTGTAGAATGATATATTTTTCCATGTTTTATTCAAAGAAAGAATAATCAAAATAGTTGAAATGTTCTTGATGATTTTCTTGAGAAACACATGACATGTTTCAGCACGTGTTTCTTAAAAAACCTTTCTCATGTTCATGTGTTGTATCTCAAGAAACACTCTTTGTTCTTCTAGAGAAACACATGTTGGGATAACTTATAATACTTCTCAAGAAACATGTGATCAAAAAATGTTACAATATTATACAGAAACAATGTATAGACACATGTGTTGCATTGCTCAGTGCATCCATTGATTTGCTTGTCAAGATGCTTACTATGTAGTATGTTTCTATACAGTGGTTTTTGTCAGGGGACTGTTCATACCAGACCCTCTGGTTTGTTTCCTTCATTCCCAGCCTGCCTTTCATCTTCATCCTCCCATCCTCTGGTGACAAATACTTTGGACCAAGGGCTATCTTTTGGTTATATTTTCATGTGGTCACGTGCCGTGAGTCCGGAGATCAAGGCTGTTTATGGTGGATTTCCATTTTTGGTACAATCTCCAGAGTTATGGCAATTTCTGGAGTTTGCACCTTTGGGTTAGAGTTAGAAGTTTTCCTAAAGCATGACACCTGGCCAGGGAGCTCCTTAGACTTGTTCTCTTTGGATCTCCCTCTGCCAGGTGAGTAGTTATGACCATAGACTCTTGTACAGTACTGAATAGACTTTGGATCTCTCTTTGCTAGTTGTGTGACTTAGCCACAGCCTCCAGAGGTTGCCCTTACAGCAGAACAAGTCTCTAGTTTTGGTCTGGGAGCCCCCTTTGCCATTGCTTTGAGGATTCATTGCAATTGTGCCTGTTGCTTCAAGGAGTTGAAGCAACTGGAAAGGTCTCTCCACCACCAGTGCTCTGATAGTCCCTGTGTTCTTCCTATGACCCAACCAACCCCTCCAGCACCTCCCCCTGACACTTCAAGCCCCCAGGATGAAGCCT
>JABFYK010058245.1:0-36811 GCA_018849495.1 Termitomyces sp. T123_Mx157 | reverse complement strand
AGAAAAGCTGGCTACCAAGCTATTGATCGCATCTGTGACTATTACTATTCTCTAGAGAAACGACCCGTTATCTCAGAGGTCGAGCCAGGATATCTGAAGCAATACATTCCTCGTGAGTTGTCAATGACATGCTTGAATAAGGCGGACTAAGACGTGCATTTCAAGCGGCCGCTCCTGAGCGAGGCGAGGAATTTGATGTCATTGCAGATGATTACCAAAGACTCATAGTCCCTGGTATCAGTTCTTTCTCCTAGCAACTGATACGACTGTTTCATAATTCTTCTTAGGGTTAACTCACTGGCAACACCCTTCATTCTTCGCATATTTCCCAACTGGCTGCAGTTTCGAAGGCATTCTTGCCGATCTCTATGCCACAGCAACTCCTAACCCCGGATTCAACGTGAGGTTGACTTTTGCAGTTCAGGTCAGAACTGAAAACGACGTTCAGTGGACATCAAGCCCTGCATGTACAGAGTTGGAAGCAATCGTCATGGACTGGGCTTGCCAATTATTAGGGCTGAGCCCAGAATTTCTCAACTCATCAGAGGTTGGAGGGGGCGCTATCCAGGTATGCTCATCACATTGAGTACTATAACGTTCTAACATTCTCTTCAGAACACTGCTTCCGACTCTGCATTGATCGCTATCGTTGCAGCGCGCTTCCTGTATCTACGTCATCATCCCGATGTTTCACTGACGAATCTCGTTATCTATACGACCTCTCAAACTCATTCTTTGGGTGTCAAAGCTGGCCTCGTTCTTGGTCTCTCTGTTCGTGTCTTAGGAGTTAGAGCCGAAGACAATTTCTCTCTACGCGGCGAAACGCTGCGCCTCGCATTGGAAGAGGACGAAAGGCAAGGGTTGAAGCCATTCGTTCTAAGTAAGTCTTCTTTTGGATCGTTTGGCAATACGATTTTCACAGAAAAAAGTTGCCACCGTGGGGACAACTTCTTCTGGCGCAATCGATAACCTTCCAGAAATTCAGCAGATCGGTATTACTTCCATTATTCCAAGACATGTTCTGGACCTTACGTGTTCATTAAGTCCAGAAACATCCTTCATTGTGGGTTCATGTCGATGCTGCATGGGCTGGTATTGCCCTCGCTTGCCCAGAGTATAGAGAGAAGTGTCATCTCAAAACGATCAATGAACTTGCAGACTCCTTCTGCACGAACTTCCACAAAGTCGGTGCCGTTTTTCAATCGACCAAAAAGTTATCTGACTTCATGCTGCAATGTACCAGTGGGGACTTGTCAACTTCGATGCCTCAACTCTCTGGGTAAGAGACAGAAAGTATCTGACTGATGCATTGGACGTCACTCCTCCTTTCTTGAGAACAAAACAAGGCGATGCTGGTCAGTAATTCGAACATGTCTTGATACGTTTCACTGATTGTAGCTTAGGGACAGTTATTGACTACCGCAACTGGCATTTGGCCCTTGGCCGTCGTTTCCGGTCTCTGAAATTGTGGTTTGTGCTTCGTAGTTTTGGTGCCGAAGGTTTCAGGAGCTACATCCGCAAGGTCATTATCTATCTTGTGATTGGTAAAGCTGACAACTGAATATATCCAGACCGTAGCTCTGAATCAAATTTTTGCCGAGTTTGTCGCTAGTTCAGACATGTTCTCTCTTGTTACTCCTCCCTCATTTGCCCTCTCGGTCTTCCGATTGGACCCAAAACTCAAGACCCTCGAGCAGCCCTCTCATTCCCTAGAAACTTTGAACAAATTGAACAAACTGTTCTATTCACGACTCACTGCTCGCCATGATATCCTGCTGACTTCAACGGTGCTTAACGGTGTTTCTTGCATACGATTCGCAGTGGGGTCGGCTAGAACAGATATATCACATATCATACAGGCATGCGAGTTGTTACACAAGGAGGCAAAGTTGACATTAAAGTCATGGGAGCAGGCGCAGGAGCGCTATTAGTTGTTGAACGGCGAACAGCAGGTACTTTCGTCTTCACGTAAAGTTTCTATCTTGTTTCGATCTACACACACCTGATCTAGTTCTAAGTAGCAAATCTTTTTAGTACTAAACCCATAATATATATATTCTAGAAGGGAATCCTCCTTTCCTTTTTCCTAGAAGATTTGCAACTTCTTTAGCTTGAGCCTCTTCCAGGTTTCCAGGATATAGCAAATTCAAAACCCTCATCACCCTCATCCAAGGGAAACACGATTACCGACGCCACCGACCTCAGGCGGGGTCGTAAATTCACCGCTACGATCTGATACAAACGCACGGTATCTGTGATGAACGTTAGGTATGTCCGATCCAATCGAAAACTACATACATTCGATCAAGACGACTACGTTCTTGAGGGGACACAGATGGCCGCATTGTTTTAATTACACGGCGGAGATGTTCAGCAGAGATCTCATGCTGTGGCAGGTTAGAAATGACCATAGAGAGGCGGCTGGCAGCATACCTTGTTCGTCTGAGACGTAACAGCAGCCATTACCTGAGGCCTTACTGACGACCCTTGCCTTATTTGCCGTAGCTGTAAGAGAAAATCAGATAATGACATCGACATCTCATTTGTTGAGATTACCCTCTTCTCCAAGGCAGACTGCTCTGCTCTGCTGTGGGTCTTGGAACTTGACATTCCACCAATCGCTTTGAATTCAATGGGATCCTCGTCAATGGCAGTATCAGCCGCTTTATTATCCGATGAAGCATGAAGAGAGGTGTGAATGACATCGAGATGTGCATTGTAAACAAGAGCTTGTAAGTCAGCGCCAGAGAATCCTTCAGTCGCTGCGGCAACTTCTTCCCAGTCGACTGATGGTGAGACCGAAACCCGTTGACTAACTGCCTCTAGTATCTAGAAACAAGGAACAAGGAATGGACTAAAAAGGTGCATTTCTTTGGCTTTGAATGACAACGTGCCTCTTGGCGTTCCTTGGTATCCGGCATTCCACAAAGAAGCGATTTATCTAGTCGACCAGGGCGCAACAAAGCGGAGTCTATTAAATCAGGGCGACTGTAGATTTCTTAGGTCATGTCTTGTCAAATAGTGTTGTCACAAATACCTTGTAGCGGCTAAGACATAGACACCATCTAGGCCTTCCGCACCATCCATCTGTGTCAGCAGCTGGTTAACTACACGGTCAGTAACGCCTGTGCTATCATGTCCTCTGTGCAAATCGTGTTAGACGTGCAGAGATTTTTTAGACAATCTATCTTTGCCTTTTCGGTGCGATGGAATCAAACTCGTCAAAGAAAAGAACGCAAGGTTTGGCAGCACTAGCTCTTTCGAACAGGTCTCTGACCTAAATGGAAATAGGAACGTTATCGGAGCAAGGAGCTAGAATCCTTACCGATTTTTCGCTAGCACCAATGTACTTGTTCAGAATCTCTGGACCTTTTACACTGATGAAGTTTAGTCCACACTCTTTAGCGACGGCTGATGCGAGCAATGTCTTTCCACATCCTGGGAAACCGTACAGCAGAAGACTGGGGCGGTCAGCAATGGACCGTCATGAATGTATACTAGCGTACCCTGATCTTAGCCTTAGGGGTGACTGCGCAAAGATGGGACCATATTTGGTTGGCCATTCCAGAGTTTCACGCAAAACTCTTCGGGTTTCGTGCAGGCCTACATTCAGCTGAGACATATTGGTATATTGGCTAGTGAGTATTCGTACCTCCAATGTCCGACCACGCAATATCCGATTTCTGTAGTTTAACGTCTCGCAGAGAATGGGGTATAAAGTTGACCTGTGCCGCTGTGAAGTCTGCCCCAGAGAGTACTGCCTAATGACAATGGCATCAATCACACATTTGAGATGGCCAGAAGAGCTACCACTCAACCGGTTGTGACCCATCAGCGGCGCGAATAGCAACTTGATGGATAGCTCGACCGACTAAGTCTTGCAAATCAATCACAGAATAACCTTCTGTTTGCGTTGCAAGTGCAGTGTAGTTGAGCGGCTCTGTGTCTAAGTGGATATCTTGCGCAGCAGCAAGACGTCCGTCGACAATACTTCTCATAATCTGGGCAGATCAATCGTCATTGGAAATGTGTAGTTGCAATGAAGTGACCTACGTCTCTTCGAGCATCATTGTTTGGCGGCTTCACTTTGATCTCCTCCTGGAAGATATGAGCAGAGTTAATAAGAGGATGGAGGGAAGCCGTTGAGGTGGCAGTAGCCAGCAGAAGTAGACCTCGACTATTTCGAGGGGCAGTACGTGATGAAGAAGAGTATAAAGACAGGAATAGTTCTGTGATGTGTCGAGTGCGGAATGAGTCCGCATGCTATTGAGACTGTTGAAGGCGCATAATTCAATAATCGATTGAATGATGCCTCACCTCAACTTCTGTGCCTACCAATTTATCCAAATTATCCAAGATCAGGATGCTTGGCTTGTGCCATATTGTCTTGTCAAACCAGTATTGTAGAAGGGATTTGACAGTTGAAATAGGTAGTTCAGTATATCGAGACACGTCGACAAGTAATGTGTCTGTTGTAAAGAAGCTGGAGGTTATGCCTCAATAATTTGTAGGATGTACTTACATGCACATATTCTCGGATCTTCTTGGATGTTTTTAGCTACATGCTGAGCAATGGATGTCTTGCCAGTGCCAGATCTCCCGGTCAACAAGAGTGCAGAGACTGGAAAGTAGGTGAGCTCTCCATGAGTTCTGTAAAGATAGCGATCATACCACCATGTACTGCGTCTGCATAAACATGAGATATTAATTTCATGAGACAGAAGTTCGTTGCATTTTCCAGAATGTGATCAACGCCAGCAAGGGTGGTCTTCCGAGTACTTTGACTCGATAGTTTAACGTGAACAAAATGGTAAAAGAGATAAGAGAAAACTTACGGGGACGGGACAACAGTGGAAGTGAGTTGAACATTGACCTTCACACTTTGGTTGCCTGTGTCGTCAGAGACAGAAAGACTATCCATATATGTGAGACTCGCTGTGATCACTGATCAATGATTTGCATACACCACCAGATCCCAGTCTTCCACTCCTCTGGGGGCTGCAGGAAATACGATATGACTATCTGGGACTCCACTGAGAGGCCCAACAAAAAGTACGTCTTCTGATTGAACATTGTCAGTCAAAGAAGTGTCCTTTCCTGAAGCAGCAGGTACAATGACACGAGGAACGGGTGGTGGTGGTGGTGGTGGAACAGGTGTTGAGGACGAAGGGGGTTCTGAGGGTGGCAACAAACGCTTGAAGGCGAACTTCCCACAACATATGTAGTCTCTTCCTTCATATTTCGTCGGATGACATAGCTTTTGGTAAGTTAAAGGAGAAATATAACCCACGAACTCGGGCCCAGGATAGTCTGGTAGAGTCACGCGGGCTACTCCGTGAGGCAGGACTCGGAGAGTATGTGAGACGTGCTTGGGCTTGACCTCGTTTCGTATTGCAGCTGGATGATCACGAGACACATCTTTTTCTTCCCGAGTGTTAGTGTCTGCTTGGCGGTCCGTTCGATGGAGTTTGGGCGCGATGCTCACTTCTGTATTCGTTGTCAAAAGAAGCGCGTTACCTTTCGATGAAGGATCCATGTTGACTGTATCACAAAAAGCAGGCTTTAGACTGAGGAGGGTAGTATTCAAAGCTAGACGTACCGACTCTTAATCTTACCCTTGTCCTCCCCATGACCCACACATCAATTTCTTGACCGACTTTAACGGCACGGACTTGAGAAAGAAGAGTGGATTCTACGTGTGACGCGTGAATTTCCTGTCCAAAGATGAATTGTGGCAATAAACATATAACTGGCGGGTTTTACGATTATCTCCCAGTCATCTGAAGTCAGGGGTTCCGTTGCCACTGATTTAGCTAGAGGCAAATCGTGCAGCAACCCTATCTCTACCTGTATTTGATCAAGCAATGAACAGAGATAAATTTGCACGCTCTTGGCGCGTACCAGGTCTCCTTGACTTAGTCCGAGGCCTTGAGCATATTGTGGGTCAATTTCAACGGTCTCTAGAGCCTTCTCTGGATTTTGAGTGGAGGTAAAATGGGTCAAGGAAGACGCCGAAGCCATTCCTGTCCATCCAACATATGCCTCGACATTTTCACTCGGTTTTTGAGTCGAGACGAGCTTAAGATGAATGGCCAGGTGTTGGGGTCTCTACGAACACAAAATTAGACGAAGATAAATAGACTATCTAAATGCACATACAATGTTGCGTTCTAGAAGAGGGCCATATATGGAGATGGGAAGATTAATAAGGGACGAACGGAGGGAGACAAAGTGGATATGAGCTCTTCGAGGCATTGTTGTTGCGGAGAAAAGCTGTCCGGTTATTCACATCGGATTGATTCACATGCGCCAATCTAATCTAATCTAATCTCCCGATGTAGTCTGGAGGTCTGGAGACCACCACAAAGACCTTGGCTATAGGGCGTTCTGCTCATACTTCCTGTTGAAACGTGTCATCCTTTTACTTCTAGGAGTCACAGCTGGGACAAAGGGTTTCGTCGTCGCATCGGTCTATCATGCCAATGTAATACAGCATGCGGCAGATGCAAATAGTGCAACGCACCTAGACTTCTCGAGTGGCGACGGTATGAAAGCATGTTGTTCTGAAATGTTAAGTATTTTCAGCTTCTGTACTCAGATATTGTAAAATCCTGGAACACTGTGTTGCCAGCGCTCTTTTATGTCAGGTACTTTGTTGTGACGGTCATTTTCGGCAGATTTCCATTTTTTCCAGGCTAGATATGGATCTTCTAGTTGTAAGATGAGATGTACTATCGACGTTATTCTAGTCCCCGAAATCGTATGCTCTGTCTGTAACCTGTTGGTCTTCTTTTCCTCGCTTAAGTACGTGTCTTCATGGCGATGTTAGAATAAGATCATTTTATGTCAGGCTTTCCTGTCATCCCGTTATCTGTTACAATTGAAAAATTGGAGGAACAGTCTGGTCTTCGTCCGAATTTGTCACCATCAAAATCGGGATAACCTAAAGCTTGAATCATCGGATTTTGGCCTGAGTTACCACTTGAGTACCTGCTATCCATCAAGAAGTCATGGTAGAGGGTCTGTCGGAACGTATATGTATGTAGTTACTATGCCATCTTTTACCAGTCTACCCGCCAGCGACCAGATACGAAATTTGTTTGTTACGTCACGTATCAGTGATAGCCGTGCGACTCCAAATCCAGGCGACCGCGTTTGTTTGGCAAGTTCTTGGCCAATTCTTTGTTTTTATGTGAGGTACACACCTACCGTATGAATCATGTACCATGACCTCAACGTCCCTGTCCCTAGTCTCAATCAGTCTTCTGGGTCGAACACCTCGAAAAAAGCCAAGCAAAAAACACCCGGTTCAGCCCCAACGTACAATGCGACTCAAATAAGTGTAGTCGAGGCACGGATTGACCTTCTGGTTCGGTGTAGGTTTCATTTTTCTTGAACAGAGTTCATCTTAGTGATTGATTTCAAGTAGGATACACGGTCTTTGCATTCAACCAGTTTGTCCTCAAGCGAGTAGATCAAAAGAGCCACTTTAACACGGCAAAGGCTCTCATCAGTCAGCTCAAAAAACGAAGGGGAATTGTTTATTTGAAGCGATTGAGCATCATACTCGATGATGATAGTGAGAAAGGTTTTGGTTTGGTAAGCGATTCGTCATTAAGCGACATACTCCAATCCTGATAGTCATCAGACTAATGCCAACGCTTCACTGTTCACCTCGTATGACCTGATCAGTCTTGTACCCCTGACACAAGCCACTTTCTCGCTCGCCTGCCTTACGCATTCAATGCCATCACCTTTAACTGCACACATAATATCCCTGCCTTTGACATTACCCCGATTACCCTTCTACCTCAAGCACACCTTGATTCGAACCGCGATTAAAAATGGAGCGGTTTTCGAGATTAGTTATGTTGGAGCTTTAGGAGGCGAAAATGATCCCTTCCTGGCTGACGCAGGTGGAGCAGAGAATGGTCCTGGAGCGAAGAGAAACTGGTGGGCCGCTGGCAAAGAACTGGCACGTGTTACTAAAGGGAAGAACATTCTAATCAGTGGTGGTGTAATGTCTGATGCAGACCTGCGAGCGCCAAAAGACATCGGAAACCTGTGGGTTCTTTCCTATCGTAGCATCATTTGTTCGGCTCACTTCAAAGTGGTTAGCATCACGCTGCTTGGATTGGCTCAAAATGTGTCGCATAATTCACTCACCAAAGTCCCGAAATCCCTGTTGCTTCGAGCTCGTGAGTTTCGTCTTGCGCCCTTGAGAATGATCTTATGAATACCCCACTCAGAAACACGATTTACATACCGTGCAGTGCTCTCAGAACCAAAGGCCGTCTTTCTTGAAGGAGAGCCAGATTCTTCGTCACCATCTTCTATTAACGAATCCAACCCTGTGTCAGCTGAGCATCAGACAACCATATCGTCTTTGAAATCGATGCCAATGGTCCACACTTCTGCCCCTCAGGCCTCTCAGCCTCTGCTGAAGAAACGCCCGAGGGAAGGAATGCCCGAAGCAGACACTACAGTGCCCGCAGATGGATCATCTGATACGCAAAAGAAACGACGTAAAAAGAACCAGACACAAGAATAGAGTCATCGCCTGTATCAGTGCCAAATTCTGTGAAAACTACATGCTTATAGGCCTGCTCAATTTTAAGTACCATATCTAACGGGAGAGCCATGCATTCTATAATCAGCCTCTTTCAACGCGAGACTTTAAAGCGGCTGCTTGTGCTTCAAATCCTTCTTGAAGTCCCTGCGCGAATAACGCATCCACCACATACGAAACCGGTCCTTTGAATACCTCCAATGACTCGTAAAAGGTTTTCCCATCCTCTGTCGTGCTCAAAGCTTGCCAGCGTTCTGCATTGAGCAACGGTTGAGGTAGCATGATCGCCCCCCACGCGAGCCGTCGGTTGGCAGTGTCTATATGTGTGATGTTTTCAAACGAGGTCTGAGCATGGGTCGGGTCTGCCGGGGTGTCTGCATCCACAGGAAGTGGAAGCGGTGGTATCTGCACTTGGATAAACAAGCGAAGGTTTTCCTTTGGTATTTGTTGATCTGTGGGTATTCCCAGGGCGTCAGTCACCGTCTGGGATCTGTGTTACGTGTTCAGTGGTTATACAGTCAACACTGGAAGCACTGACCGTACAAAAGGATTCCACTCGGCATAGGCAGGAAAATCGAGCAGTGTCTCCCACACATCTATAAGAGGTGCATCTATTAACACATTTGCTGCGGCTTGAAATACGCCTGGTTCGAGATTTGGTAAGTTACTCGTCTGAGCAAAGACGCATCCTGCAAAGGCGAGGCTTAAGATCCACATCGTCAGGTAGGACTACGTCAGGTGGGACTGGGACGAATGGTACGGCTGCAACTCTTTCTTTATCACGATCTCCGCAAAACTTGAATGTTCGGCCCGGAAGCGATGTCATATGTATCATTTTCATGTACATACATGAATTTTTTATGGAATGATTCTTCCCGTTCTGATTGCCTTTGCAGCTTCGCTTTGTGCCTCGTCGCGCAAGTATCGGTCGTAAATCACGTCGAGATGTTTTCTTTCCTGTAGAAACCACTGGAATTTAGCGATCAGCTCAAGCTGGCGGAAGACGATTTACGCTCTGTGTCTCGACGATGCTCTTTCGTTTCTCAATAGTACTTGCATACTTGACCCAGGCTCCATTCACGTCCTCCCTCTTGAAGCCACGGTGTTCTCGAACGACATAGTCTCTGACGATCCATGGGGCGATTGCAACATCGACGAGACTGAAGTTATCTCCTAAAAAAAATGGCCCTTTCACTTCGTTTGCGTACTTTCTAAGCACTTCATTGTATTCCTCTCGAAGTTCTGTTTGCTTCCCTGCATCTTGTGCTTGTAGTAAGCGCTGGAACGCAGGAACAACAGACTTTGAGATGAAGTCTATCCAAATACGGGCGATGGCACGTGTGAGGGGCTCATTAGGAAGAAGAGGCTTCTGGGTCGGATAGAGGTCTTCAAGGAACTCGCAGATAACGAGGGACTCGTAGATTGCCTTGCCCTTGTACTCGACGGCTGGAACGAGGCCTTTAGGGTTGATATCTACTATATCAGTCAGCCTGCGTTCTGCTGTATAACGTGGGTATCTACAGACCGAGAAAGTCTTTTTCTTTCTTGTATGGATTGATTTCTTTATACTGGTACTCTACTCCCTTCTCCTCAAGCGAAATCCACACCCGTTGGACGAATGGGCAAAACTAGATTATGTCAAGGCGAGTTAAGAAGGGAGTGGATAGTCGCTGACCCATCCGGAGTAAAATACAAAATCCTGGGCATCCAGGTGTTGGGCGACGATTTTCTGTGCAGGCCCTGTTGCATGGGGAAAGATTTCAGCGTCTGGAATGGCCATATGTATTAATGGGAAGGAACGGCCCTCGAGGCGTTTATATATCGCTAAGACTCATGGATTGATAATGGTTTCTCGCAAACCGGTCTTCTAATTGCATCATTCTTCCATGTGATATTTCGAAAATGGCAAATGATTCCTGTATTGCTGTGACTACTGCTACTATATGGCGCGGCCCATCGGTCTATTTTGGAACATCTTGTGCGCTACCAGTTCGGTCATACGGGGACCGCCAGTCGTCACCGACGTTCAGAGGCCGGTTGGCTCCTGGCCCTGTGGACAATTCAAATTCTGGGAGGATCAAGGTCGGAGACTTGAGCAGCCAGTGAATTATTCGCGCATAGGTGTCACATCAATTCAACCCAGGATTTGGCCCCAGGTCTTTCTGCTGTCTTGATAACTTTTCCTCTTGAACTTGACAGCCTGAGCCAAAGCTTTTTTTCATTATCAGAGGTCGAGAACCACAAATCAAGTCTCATAGATATTCCGGATCCCTACTTTGTCAAAACAAGGACCGTCCCAAGACCACCTTCCAAGCCAAAGTCAGGTTCGCCAGTCGTTTGAGCCAACGACGAGGCTAGCCTAACATTCACGATTTCCACCATCTCACCTTTCGTAACCATCTCGGTTGTGGGCTCTGTTCCGCCGGTGAATATTGGGCGTTTATTGATGATTCTGATTTGTGGAAGCTTGACGTGACCACACTCGAGGGGTATCAACTTCCAAATAAACTTTTCTTCATCACCAGGCATTAGAATGGGTAAGCGGCCACTCCGTAGCCCAGAGACAATGAAACCGTCAGACGAGTCGAGCTCAAGGTGCACTACGATGTTTGCCGATCGTAATGGATGATAGTTGCGGACGGTGAGGGTAAGCGGTATAGGTACGTGCAGAATCGCTGGTGAGGGTATGGAGAGTAGAGCAACCAAGTCTTCATCAGGACGTTGTAGTCTAGGTAGTGATATTGTAGTCGAAGACTGCGAGCCAAAGTTTCCATCTTTCCGAATTCTAGGGAAGGCAGAATAAGTCTGCATTCAAGAAGAAACTGAACGAGCATTCTAACCTTCGCCATATGATGCGATAAGTCCCTGAGTTTGATACGGATGCCTCACCACCGTCCTCGGATACCGAAAGAGAAAACCGACAGATATGAGAAAACTCTTCGCCCGGATGATACTCTGTCGACTAATTCAAGAAAAGTTAATGCCCAGAAAATGGTCGTGCATACGAGATACTGAAGCTGCAGAGTCGTCTGCAGAACATTCAATAAATCTAACCCCCTCGTGCTCCTGACACCTTGTGAGACCAATCCTTGCATGTACTTGAGAAGGGACGCTACCTTTCTCTCATAAATTATACCCTCCACTTGCAGAGACCATGGCCCCGCACATTCTATTCTTGTGCTTACCAGAGCTTCGCTTGTCCTCGTGCAATTCCATTTGTCCCCATCGAAGGTGCCTAGATCTGCTAACCCCGGCCATGCCTCTAGCCCGCGTCTGTAAGAGACTGACTGCACGACCTTGAAAGGGTCGACAGTTGGGACAATGAGCAGCCTTGTTGTTTCGGTCATGTCATCTAGTTCAGGCTCGACAGGATCCGCAGTCGATTCTGGTGGCCGGGACTGGATTGATATATCAATGACTCTGTCACCAGGTGCGCCAGTATTCACTAAATATAGCGTCTTCGATGCATTAGCTCCAGGATCAAGCAACCCGAAAGGGACGCCTTTGATGAAGTTGGAGGAGCGCTCCTCGCCCAAGACAACCGTATTTACTTCATGGAAACAGATTAGGGCTTTATTTAGATGGAGCTTGAGAGACACTAACCAGCACCATCGATTTCGGTTGGAGGAATGAGAACATTGACAACTACATCCAATGGCCGACTATCAACATGAGTTATACCAATCGTTATTGGATACTGCTCGTCCAAATACGCGGGTGACTCGTGTGATAGCGATATTTCCAGGGTGTGCGAACGATGTTTAACGCTGAAATATTCATAAATCCGATAGTACGAAAGACAGACAAAATTCAAACCTCAATGAAGATGAATTTTCGCGCTTAATGGGCAAGAACCGCGGTGGTTCAACTGATGCCAACCATCTAGTACTCGTATATTGACGTACGGCGGTGAGATTGACAGGTATCTGAATCTTCCATTTCTCGTCTTCTATATGCAATACGCATCGATCGATCTATCAAAAGAGTAGTGAGTGTATATACCAAGGAGAGATGTCATTGACACGCACTTTGATAGAAGTTGGAAATTGGGAGGATACACTTCCCGAGAAAATGAAACAGCCTCCCCTCTCCCAACACAGTGTGGCGGTGATTTCTTCTAGCCGTTCTCTAGAGGATGATATATGTCCCACATCAATGAAAGAGAATGAAGAAGGCTTCGAGTCCTCTGAATGTCGGTGCCGCACAATCAGCGGAGAAGTCGTGTGGGAGAAATATATAGACAAAGATGATATAGGAAGGGAAGATATGGATATGCCTTTTGGAGCGATAAGGGATAGTTGAAATGCCTCTAATTCCCCGACTTTGGCCTCTGAGGACCAAAATACGACATTGTGATCCACTAAGTATGATGATGTGAGAAGGTAACCAGGAACATGAAGAAATTGAATTCACATATCGGTCGAGATTCTGAAATATCGACGACTAAAGGGTCGTCTGATGATGGTACTGTACTCTTTGGTATCTCAGTGGAGAACGAGAAGAGTCTAATATGAAAGGTTCTACCTTCATGATAGCCAGAAGATCTTCGACACATTGTGATTCCTCTGCGTTAGTAACATCTGCAAAAGAGATCGCCTCAATTATCACTCTTTAAACACGATGCTAGGTTATTCACCGTGACCCAACATCTCAATCAATAGTTTTATGGTGAGCTCAATATCTCCAAGCTCTCTGGCACAAGCATACCACGTGGATAAGAGCGGCTGGAGTAATGAATCCCAACTTTCTCGACGGTAAATCGTAGCAATGCGCTCAAAGAACCTTTTAGGGTGTCAAATGGACTGTAATGCTTTGCCCGTGAATGCTGACGACCGACCGTATTGCCATGTCGTATTTGGCGGAATCATAGTATGTCTGCGCAATACGATATGCGATCCACAAAGTGAGTCGACTCTGTGTAGTGTTTTGCGGATTGACAACAGCGTGCTTCTTAAACAGCTCGTATGCCTTAGTATAGAGCTATAGTTGGGCAATAAGTTGAACAACAAAGAGGCAGAGGGACAAATCTTACTTCTAAGATTATAGTCAAATGATCGACTTTCTTCTCATTTGAAAAACCAGGTGCTGTAACGAGAGTTTTCTGTGAGTTCCGAGGCAAAATGTCAGAAGACTGCAGAATGGGGAATTAGTGAGTGCGATCAACCTCTATTTCTAGATTAGCTAAAAATCTTTCTCGTCTCGTCTCGGTGCACTTAGCCGCCATAAGATAGTAAAAACCTGAATGCTGTAGCGCGTGCCTTGGGTTGATACCTAACGATCGAATTGTTTCTGTCTCGAGAGTACTTGGTATTAGAGACCTTCCACCACCATTGTGTTGGGAAGCCGTGAAGTTAGTATTTAGAGGGATTGCGGGTCGATGAGTGGGTAGCACTAATGTAGAACGTGTACCCTGCTCAAGCAGCTCTGCAAGGACACGATACCTTACAATAGTCAACGAGTTGAGACGAAACAACCCAAAGGACTCACTGTCTTGCAATCCAACTCCAGTACTCAAACGTCTCCTCTCCTATCCCCCATCCACGTGAAAAATCGCAGAATATCCGTATATGTGTATTATGGTGGGAGAGAGCAAGAGCATGCTCATTGTTATATAGATAGAGCTTACATATCTATCGACCGCTTTTATCATGAGTCAGTTCTTCGCCCTGTAATACACGCTTGCTTACTTTGAGGTTGATACAATCTGCAAGAACTTTTGCTTCTGCCCATCGTTTCGTTCGGGGTGGCAGTATCGCAGTCGAACCAAACATAACGACGAGCATGCTATGGGCATCCTGGTAGTGTCTGCTCGACAAGACGTGGGATTAATGAAATTCGCTCAGGAACTGTCTGGACTGACTTCAAAGCTACCTCATCTTCCCCGCGAAACTCAGCAAAACAAGCCATCTTGTATTCATATCTCACGGTCCATCCTTCCGGGCGCAGTGGTCGCGTAATATTCGAAGCCCCTTGTATCGGAATGGGATAACTTGCTTGTGAATGGCGATTACGTTTCCGCCGGACACGTTTTGAGTGCGTAGTATAGTATTCTAATGCTGGCTCGTAAAGTGCTTGTTGAAGGCTAAATCTTGCTCAATCACTCGTACTTGAAAGTGAAGACATGTATGCTCACCTCTTCACAAATTCACCAAGTTCACTCTGGCTCACTGGACTAAGGACAAACAAAGCCGCGCGAGAATCGAGACCGCTTTGCCTCCGAATATATGTCAATCGTGTGTCAAGTGTAGGATCATCTATAGAGAGAATCAGGCCGTTCAAATGATGCTTAGGTCGGTTCGTTATAGTAGTTCTCACCTAACATCTTTCGTGTGGTCATTAGCACGACTGTGAGCTTGATACCGCGCTCATTGGTGCCCTTCTTCCGTTGCGCCACATCAGCGGCAAGCTCCGTGTCCCTTTTCCGTTCCTCCATTTCCCTCTCGCGTTCTTGAGTGATGTCAGAGACATCAAGCGGACTTGGTGTAGCGTTGGGCGGTGAATGCTCGTAGATGCGCAAGAACAGAACAAAAACAGACGGAACGAGAGACGTATGCTTTCGGATCCATATTGGAGCGATCAGACCATCAGGATGTAGGGGTGAAGTCGGCGTCAATGGCGATAAGGGTGAATGTGCCGCTGTATACGTAGGGTCTTCTAGAGAGACGAGCTTTCGCGGTGGGAATCGGATATCCTTGTCAACTAGGATTATCTGGAATGTTTTTGTCTTCTCGGGCTGCCAGATGGCGACTTTACGCTGGGCCTGCAGCGTCTCACGTAGCCGGGACGCAAGGAGAGCAAATTCGTTCCCTTTCGCGGATGTTTGTGAAGACGGTTGGGAAGGAGTTTCTTCGTCAAGACCAGCGACAAACATCACTGGCGCTAATTGCGCCAGCAACTCAGGAGGATACGAATTCATTGCGTTCGACAATCACGGCGGTGGCGACCACTGACCATGAACCAATATACTTACGTAATTCATCTTTAGTCGTGACTGCTCTAACGGACCCATATGCTCATGTCAGGCTTTCGACAGTCAATAGAGCCCCTTATTCCACATCAGGAAGCCTTCAAGTTAATCAATTCAATGGCAGTCCACGTTTTTGGGTTGAACGCCTTGTAAATCTACCTTCTTGGCCCTGTACCTTGTATCATCGAAGACTTCTCGTCCTGTCAAGATTACAAAGTAGCAAAAACAAGGCCACCTCATCTGGCGCTTAGCTTGTTACTCAGTACGACTTATAAGCATGGTTGTGTGCTCATTGATTGATATTCCTGGGCTGCGCTCATCTGGTATTGCACAATTCAACGACTCCCATATTCATTTGTGTCTCTCTTTCAACTAATTCAATGCTATTCCCTCCTTTGACATCTTTGGTTCTTGTTACTCTTGCTGCGATTAGTGGTACGCTAACATTACGGCGTTCATGATGTTTTTCTGATGAGTTCTTTTAGTGACTGCATCACCCGCCCCCGCACCAATCCCACCCGAATTACAACCCATTATCGCGGCAAAAAATAATCTTGGTGGCGTCGCAGCTGTGTGCAGATTACTTGTTTATCTGGAGTCTTTGCTAATGAGATAACGATAACCAGTATGACGATCCAAAGTTCAACTCGACCTTGTCAGGCTCCTCCAATGGAGTCCTAAAGTCGCAAATACCCATGACTTACATCACTGCAGCCTCATTAACAGCAGGCACTATTCTTGTATCGTTTGTATGACATATACATTATAGTCAATAATGGACATTCATGATAGCGAAGGATAGAAACATGACGTATAGATATACTGAATATCCATCAAGGATGCGCTTGTAGTCTTGCCGCGACACAAAATGATGATCCAATGGAATGGGGTTAGTACATCTCGAGGCTCATCCCGTCATGGATCTCATAGTCTGAGAGTGTGATGTGGTCTTTGTAGATAGTATACCTAGTTTGCGAATATATTAGAAACTCCTTCGCCATGTATGAGAGGAAACCTACCATTTCTTCAGTTGAATCTTCGAAGCATTGGTACCTGTCTGTGCCGCAATGAGCTTCTTGAGATCGCCTACGGTGTCTTCGGAATCGCATTTGACTCGGACTGTGATTATCATTGTGTCGTGAGCCACGATGGAGACGAGATGCATCTGGGACAGACCTTTGCGCCCAAGCCGATCATTCGCGATAACCTATGGAACAGCTCAATTTCATAGCAGTGAGTTGTAGGGTGATAAGGATAGTACCTCAATCATACCCATTTCGTAAGAACTGTGGGCTAAGACCAAGAATGAGTACATTATACTTGCTTTGTTTGGTCTAGGTGATGTCACTAAACATCGCGTTGTCCCAGATTGGATGTATCAATTCACGTATATTCTAACTTATTCATTCGAGGACAAGTCGTTACAGAACGCGTAAGTATTCGTCAAGACTCGTAAAATCGTGAATGAGGGCGTTGTATATATCTATAATGGCGGGATCACAGGTATACCTTCGTGCGGTATTGATTACCTAGTATTGAAACACCTAACATTGATGGTCGTTCAGGTTTCCCTTGTCCTTGGGGTACCTTCAAACAATATAGACGAAATTAATTCAGGATGAACTCACCTTCTCACTCCACAACAATAGCATACTCTAGCAGAAAGAGATACAACCGCAAGCCATGTCATGATCATGGAAGCCAGAACCATCCATACTGCCGGACCAAACAAGACCTCAATATTGTAAGGAATGGAATTGACAATTTTGTCCCTGGCAATAATGACGAGCGCAAGGTCGATTGCAAAGACGACAGTGCCAGCGATAGCGGCAATTATTGCGATGATGAGGGTAAGAATGGCAACAGCATGGATACCGAGAACAAACGAAGGAATGAAGCCAAGGAAGGAGACGCCTGCAGCAATGGGATGGAGAACGAGAATGACAAGAAGGCTTTCCTCAACAGCGGCAATGATAACTGGAGATACTCCAGCAAGTTCGGAGATGTTCTGTGGCAGATTGTAGCCAAGCATGGGTCCAAAGCATTCCCCGTCATTTGTGAAGGACGTTGGCGGATTTAGAACGCTGATTGATAGTGAAGAAGAAGACCAATGAGAGGTCGAGTCACCTGCCTGGTTGCGCACATTCCCCAGACACCGAAACGGAGTTCGCTAGCAGCATTAGTGGGGACTTGACCAGTGAGAGTGGACTTGACGGAGAGAATGTAGACGGGCTTGATAATGGGGAGGGAGAGGGCCACGAGCAGAAAGAGTAGAAAGGCGGCGAAGAGGAGGCCAAAGGAAAGGAGAGAGACGACAGGATACCTAGCGAGGGGACGGTGGTGCATGGTTCACAGCAAGAGCTGGATTGCATGGCCTGCAGCTGGCCAGAGCCTTGCAAGCCCAGCTGCCAGAGTTTGTATGTCGCGGGCCATAAGCTAGCCTTTAAATTAGCTGTTGATGTCTATTTATTTACAAGGCCACTCGCTCCTTGCCATGCTCTCCCTCCTCGTCTGGGCCTCCCTCGTCGTCGCTCAAGACGTCCCCGAGTAAGCTTCCTCTCTTCTTCCTGCAATTCCTTCAACCGTTCTCCAGGTTTGATATCGACCCCTACCTCCAGTACCGCCCTGCCTTTGCTCGCTCGCTTCCTGTCCAGATCCTCCTCACCGGCGTCGTTCTCACCCTCGTCGCCGTCCTCTTTATTCATCTGATCTTTACAGCACAGTACCACTGGCCCCTTGCACCAGTCAACTATGTTCTTCAGCTCTCTGGAGTGACCACCCTCCTCATCTCCCTTATCGCAACACTTCAGGTCATTCTCTCGACCGCCTTGTCGGATAGCGAGAAATGGCCGTACATGCTCAGCTACATCGCAGTCAATGTCCCTCCCTTCGATCAGAACAATGAAAGCGACGAATGGAGTTTTGCGGAGCGTGCAACATGGCTTGTTATGAATGCCGCTACCTCTGGTTTGATTCAGGTCTGTCTGCAACAAACCCTTTCCTCTGCCTCACCAACTCTTTCTTTTAGATTACTCACATTCAATTTCTCACTCTCCTGTATCCATCGCGACTAGAAGGCCGCCTAATTTTTACCTTACTCGGTTGGTCTTATGTCTAGTTTAAATACTCATGAGTCCGAACTCTCAATCTTACGAAAACTGATAGGTCCTTTGGCAATCGTAGCTGCAGTCATGCAGCTTTTACCCATGAGTGACAGTGATAAAGCTAATAGTATTGCTTCTGCCGTCCGAAACGTTTGCAACGCGACTCTGTCTCTCCTATTTACCGCTGCACTGTTGATCTGGGGTCTACTGGTGAACCGAAAAAATGCATGGAGGACCGATGGAGGCACTGCAGCATTTGGTGCTGCAGCTCTTGCTCTTGCTCTTGTCAGCACTGCACTCAACTTCCTCTATGTCCCAAGAGAAGAGGAATATGTCTGGCTTCCTGCCCTCATCTGGGCTGTGATTCTCTGGCAGAGCTTCTTGGGCTGGTGGTGGTGGGTGGGTACTGGAAGCGCCAGTGGATTGATGCTAGGAGAGAGTGACGTCTTGGAGAAATTGGAAAAGGAAGCAAAACGGGAGCTACGACGGAAGGAGGCAAGGGAGAGAAGACGAGAAAACAAAATGAGAGCTAAAAAGGCTTGGAAAGGCGTTGCGGGTGCCTTTGTTCCTTATGCTACCGGTATTAGTGGTCGAACATCCCATCCCACCTGTCGGATACAGTCTCAACGGATGGATCGGTCTTTCCCTCCTCCCAGGTCCCTGGATCTCAACTCCGACTCACCTCCGAACCAACTTGCATCATCCATTTCGTCTTCTTCGAGCAACGAAAGTCAATCTATCATTCCCCGGCTACTCCCCGCGCGTGTACACCGATGGTACACCTCCTTACGCCATGCACACCTTCTTGCGGCTCGACAACAGGCCGTTGAACGCGTAGAAAGGATTCGAAAGATGGAGAGAAAAGGGAATGATGCGACCTCAAACGGTTGGGGACTAGGAAGTTTTGCATGGAGGATACGTCGGGACCAGGATATCCGACCACGTCCTCAAGAATCTGAGATGTACGGCCACTCGTCCGAGTGGTCACATCCTGAGTCGGGATCTCGGAATTCCGGGCAAGATCAGGAATTAGACCGGCAGACAGTCGGAAAAGCCGAAGCAGCTCGTTATACCCGCCACCTGCCCTGGTCTCCGCCAGCCCCACGGCAGAATTCTGTGTGGTGGTGGGGCCCCTTAGCCCGCTGGCGACTGCAAGATTCGACATCTTATTGATTGCCTGACTTTGTACTTTCTTGATACGATTTCCAAATGATGTACAATATGTATCTTTTAGAATATATACTAACTACGGTCGTGTTTCTTGGTTGTCGTCTGATTGTCAAAATTCAGACATTTTACAGATTATTTTTTTGAGACGGTAATTGAAAGTTGGGCTTACTGGCAGGGGTGAATCCAATCTTTCCTTCCAACCAGTCCCTAATTAAGACTCCAGCGATCGCTGTAACAGGTGGTAATCTGAAAGGTGGCTCGTTATCCTTGGCAGCTTTATCCTCGTAAGTTGGATTCAGATGAGTATGCTGATTGTCTCGTTCTTCAGTGCTTTCAGCCATCTTCTTGTATTCGCTTGTGCCAAACTTGCCCCCAATAGGATGTCTCAGAACGTCGAGAATCTCGGAACGACTGAACCACCGTGCATCTGGAAATTCTGAGATTTCTTCTTTGAAAACAAGCGAGACCACTAACCAACCAGCTCGTCGTCGAGATCAACACGGATCTTCTGTGAAGAATCTGCCCTGGCATAAAAGCCAACCATGAGATTGGCTGGATAAGGCTGGATTTGGCATCGTCAGCAATCGGCTCTGCTATCACAAGAGAAAGATATACCCATGGTTGTCCAGAATGATATCGTATGTCCCACACATGAACACCAGCTTCTTCCCACATTTCCCTGGCGACGGCATCCTCAAAGGTTTCTCCAGGTTCAATGAAACCGGCCAAAGCAGAATAAAACTTGCCGGTATATTTTTTCTGAAAGATTATGGGATGATGTCAAGAAACAAGAGACGAAGATGAAAGAAGACGCATACACTCCGTCCTAAGAGGATTTTACCTCCAGTTTCGTCAATCGCGATCATGATAACCACTGGATCTGTGCGAGGGTGGGTAAAGTTGTGTAAACCTTTGCTACGGAGACTGCATAAGTCAATGAAGGAGTATGAGACAAGGTACGCTACGTTGTTGGACAGGGTTTACGACCCTTATTATCTGCCCATGGTAATAACGATGAACATGATAGCTTCCAACCACCCCACATAGAGTAGGTAGGCGAGCCGCATCCTGCACAAAACTGACCTCGAAATGATCAGATGACACGTCGAGAGATTTGTAGAGTATACCTTATTTCGTTGATTCCAATCCACTAGACTCCTTGCTTCTGCGAAAACAGCACCGGAGAAACTATCCAATCCGGTCATCAACACTCTGGGTTCAGACCAGCTCAGGACTTGTCCCTCTCGTGCAGTTGCCTGCAAGATCTCTTTGAGCCTTTCTGACGCCAAGTCCAGGTCTGCGACATCCATCGAGAAGTAGGGAGTTCCATCAAGATTTGCAATGGCAGCTTCTGCATCAACAAAATCTGACAAAGAAAGCGCATTTGTCTTTGAGTGTTCTTGCAAACCAAGAAATACTACAGGGGAACCGTGGTGACGTGCAGCCTCGGTGGAAGAATGCTTCACTTCAGAGGACTCAGCAACCAATTGTCCTATCTCTTTGTCCTGTCCGAAGAAAGGCTCAGGACCGAGGAATGGACGAACGTCTTTGGTCGTTAGAAATGCAATTGTTTGCTTGTGTGTAGAATCAGAGTTAGCGAATACGAGAGGCTGTCCTGCATTGAATAACAGCCAACGAGTAGATGGAGACGCAATTATGGCGTTGAGAAAAAGATGAGAAGTGCGAAGCCACGACAAGCGATTGAGTGGTGACCCAGAAAACATGTATAGCGGTTATCAATGATAATTGTCACCAGAAGAGCTTAAGAGCCCGGAGTCGATGCTTAAAAGACAACGCGGTTGAGATCATTTCGATTGGTAAGTAAACGACAAGCGCTCTTCTACTAGCACAAGGTCCGCGGGGTTACCGGAGTTTGTAATATATACGTTACGTGGTCATGTCCATTTCGACGCGTCGCGTGTCCGACCCGGTTCTCACCTACAATTGCGATCAATACGGAGTATTTGCGAAGCGGTAACCCTCACCATCTGATAGATTACACCGCAGAACTGCATGAATCTATTCAAGTTTCTGTCTCTCGTGTCCGACACATCAGCAAATTCATAGTCGACCAGAAGTGCTTTCGAAGTTTCCGCTGTAAACCACGAAGTGAGCCCCATTCCCTAGTGCCCCGCATAGTCACGCACAATCAAGGTCGAAGAGATCCTGGAGAGTTTTAGGATATCTCTCACTGACTTTTCCATTTGACATATAAATTTCGTGGAGGTTCGTGTCTGGCTGGTCCATCCTTAAGGACGCATTTGCCCGACGGTTCTCACTGTAGTCCAGGGCTTGAATTCAGGAAGTCGATACCCTAGTGAATATAACTCACGAATTGAGTAGATTGATGCGAAGTTCTTGGAGTTCGACCCTTTGTGTCACGATCTCATCCTGAAGGTTCAGCGGAAGCATCGTGGCAAGACATTCCGCTACTTGCTCTTGGACAAGCTGGTCGATCTGAGCCTCGATCTCGCGTTGAGCTACCTCGAAGTCAGTTTATGATGAAGACTGCCTTGATGACCTTACCAATCTCCTTCAAATGTGCAAATAATTGTGTTTCAAGACAATCTTTCAAAATGACTTTGTACCTCCGTCAGATCCAGCGGGTCAGTGAGGAGCGATTACTTGAAAACTCACGTTGAATTTCGGCGATTCCGTCTCTGTGGATCTGATCTTGCTCCTTCAATTGTCGCTGAAACCTGACAGATGGCTGTCAGGCTATAAACCATCCTAATGTAGCAAGCTCACCGCTTGATCTCTGAGGTAATACCTATCTGACCGCGTTTCGCGACATCTGATGTCTGAATTTCCAGCTTCTCATAAATATTCTGCATGTGTAGGATTATTCAGGGTCATGAGTCATAATCAAACATCAAACAGCCCACGCTGAGAGACTCAGAAGCTGACTTGAGGTCATCAAGTACATCCGTCACTGAGAAGGTATCGAGAGGTGCGATGCGAATAGGAGCGATGCTTTGGTCAGGAGACGTTGTGGGAGTCAAAGGCTGCGCCATTTCATGCAAGCTCCGGTACAAAGTCGTTCTAAAGGAAACAACGAGCTTACATTAACCCACGAGGTTGGGGCGTGTCTGAACTCTTCATATAATAAATAGGGTGGATCATGTTGAGAAGTTACAATGCATCGTGGCACAAACTCACAACCGAAGTTGCCAGGGAGGTGAATCAAGGCAGTGACTGTTCCCTCAACGGGGATGTACGGGGTGTTCTCCAGGGGATTATGGTATTAATAGTGTTTACGTTTACAAGTCTATGATGGAAGATGCCCTCTGTGTATAATTTCGAGAAGGCCTAAGATGAGTGGTATTCCGGGAGTTTAGTGTCACTTGCGCTGCTGAGTTGAGCTGCCATGAGAGCACGGAATCGCGAGTCAGCGCGGTTGACCTAAAAGTTCGACGTTAATAGTCAACGAATGCAGCGATTATATGGCTACTCACAAGGTGTCGGTAAGTACCAGACTCGGTGATTTTCCCATCTACAAATTCGTGTTAGAAATTTTGATACAATCATATAATTGAGAAGTTGGTTACCTTCTAACACAACTACCCGCTCCGCTCTTGCAATAGTGGACAATCTATGGGCAACGATGAGTACAGTGGTTTGACGCGATTGTAGAATCTTGTCGACTGCATCGTTGACCTGAAGCCGTGGTCAACGGCAATGCACCTGGAGAAAAGAAGGAAACAACGTACTCGGCGTTCAGATGCTGCATCCAAAGAGCTCGTAGCTTCGTCCAGCGCCAGAATTGCTGGCTTTTTGAGTAACGCCCGAGCGATGGCGAGTCGTTGTCGCTGGCCACCACTCAAGCTTTGACGCCCAACTGCAATGGATTAGATGGAATTATACTACATTTGCGATTCATGCAACAAACGAACTTTCTGTGTCAAATCCTTTTGGCATTCCCCAGATGAATTCGCAGTTGGCCTCCCTTGCAGCGTCTTCTATTTGTTCACGCGTCGTCTCAGGATTACCATATGCGATGTTGCTCGCAATGGTCCCTGTGAACAAAATGGGGTCTTGAGGAACGATGCCAATAATCTGCCGCCAAGAAGCAACGGAGAACTCCCGAATGTCTGTGTATCGTGAAGATTGCTGAGCTATCCCGTTTATTTATTGCTACATGCCTTGGCCGTCAAAAGTGATCTTTCCCTTGAGAGGATCATAGTATCGTAGGAGCAGTGATTGTATCGACGATTTACCACCCCCACTTTGGCCTCTAATTAGTAGATGCCGTCAGTATTTGTAATGAATAATGCGCGGTGGCTTACACAATGGCAACACTCTCGCCGACACCAATCTCGAGGTTCAGATCTTTGAGAATTTCTACACCTCTCCGACTTGGATACTCGAATTGAACTCCTTCGAATTTGATCGACCCTCGCTTGGCGGAAGCTACGGCTACGCCATTATCAGGCGGAATAGCCGGTGTTCTGTCCAAGAGGTCGAAGATCCGAGTACCTGCACCAATCCCGCGCATGATGGAGGACTTCGAACAATTTAAAATGGAGTATTAGATGATAGGGTTAACAGCTCACAAAGAACGAGCTAGAGTCAATGTCTACAATCAGCAAGATAGGTCGCTCGAGATCCACCGCACATACGTCAACATTTGCAAACCACTACCGACATATACCGTATAAAGGAGGAGACTTGTCAGGTCACCCACTGATATAGCACCATGTGAGACGAGGGTACCACCTATATTAAGGCTCAATTTCTGAATATTTTGGATAGATGAATGATTGAATCACCATAACCGAGCAACGCCAACAACGTGACGTTCCCGCTCCAGCCTGTACTGCCAAAAAAGATGCCACTGGCAATGGCCTCTTTTCTTGCAAGGGAGAGAACGTTGAGTACCTTCTCATGGAATTTTGCTTCTTCTTGCGCATGGGCATTGTAAGCTTGTACCGTTCGTAGTGCTGACAATGCTTCAGAAGCTACCTGTTCAATGGATGTTCAGATGTTCTTGTATTCGGTATTTTGATGATGAGTTCACCTTGGTCATTTCTCCCATAGACTCTTGCGTTTTGTTCGAGAGCCGTTTCAAATACCGACCGTAAAAAACCTGATCAGGAAAACATTGAACTGGCAGGATATCAGACAGAGATATGACCTACTGCACCCAATGATACTGGTGGCACGACAGCGAGCATTAAGAGCGTAAGGGTGGGGGACAGATAAAACATGGCACCCACTAGGCATACTCGTCTCAGAGTCAACGAACGGGTAGATTTATTGGAATACTTACACCCAACGGAAGACATAACGATCGAACGCAGACCATCGGAGAGGTTCTGAGTAACACTGCAACCATTATCACGTTTGAATGCATAGATAATTTACGATGTATAGATGCGAACCTTTCGCCGACAATGCTTGTATCGACACTGAGACGACTCAGGACATCTCCTTCCCCACGTTCCACGAATTCCACCTCTTGTTTGAGAGCTGCAGCGTATGTGCGTTCACGTAACCTGGCAACAATCCTTTGACCTACAGAAGCAAGAGTCAGAACTAGAAGGGAAGGCTCTCTAGACAAAGCTTACCAGACATCCGCATTAATATGGCACGGCCAGCATTCGCAATAGCGCCGGTCGTAAATAAGAGAAGAAGACCTGCCGATGCCTCCCAAACTGAAAGCCCAAAAGGAATTTGCTATGCAATACATTCAATATGGATGGAGGATATACAGATAGATGCAGGACATACTGGACTGGTCGATGCGAAAAAGTCAATCAACTTCCCGATCGTAAAAGGAACGCTCATAGAAACGGAGGACGAGACCAGCAATAGTCCAATGGCAATGAGGAGAGGCTTCCTCTCTGGCTTGGCGAGAGCAATGACCTTGAGGAAAGATGACGTTGACTGAGGAGATTTCTTGAAGAGTGAGAAGATTGACGTTTTCTCTTCACTTGGCCGTTCTGGTTTTGAAGGAGAAGAGTTAATCTCGGCCTTCCGGGGTGCCTGAACGTGGAACACTCTCAGGCATTGTTGGAGTTGCGGAGCAGAACCACTAATGGTGTGAGGCCGCGCGCGATTATTGAATGCAAGAATCCCGTGTCGAGCATTCGGAAGGATCGGGGGAAGTGTACAGGGTCTCAGGAGAGGCCGAGCACGGAATACAAGCATGGCTCGATTATTAGGCCCTAGGCCTCAGGTACCAGGCAGACTTGGAAAGCTTGAAAATCTGACCCAAGGAAAGCGTCCAGTGTGCTCTGGTCACAGAAGCTAACAGTAGACTCGAAGAACACGTGTCAACCAATCTAATCTTATCTCTGTTCGCTCGGATTGAATGTTGAGCCTTGAGAATTTCGCCTCGTTAGACCTGCTGGTAACACTTTTGAACTCGTCCTTATGTACCGCTGCCAGAAGCGTTCGTCGTCTTCTGGATAAACATAGATTTGGCGGCAACTTGCGAACCAAACATTTTGTATGTTCGTGTCGTTTGTTCGAGGGTTGTCACGAATCAGACCAATGTCACCGCCGGCTGCCTATTCGGAATCATGGTTGTCTGGTCCCAAAGCGACGCAGTTCTACACGCGCACATACACACCCAGTAGCACGCCAAGAGCAGTTCTTGTCTTTGTCCATGGATTCGCCGAACATGTTGGCAGATACGCCCACTTTCACCCACTACTGTCCCAACACGAAATAGCCGTTTTTGCGTTTGACCAGCGGGGATTTGGCAAGACAGCGTTGGATACCGAAGGGAATAAGAGCAATAACAGTGCATATGGTAAAACCTCTTGGTCAGAGCAGATGGTAGACATTTCCTGGGCTATTGAGCATGCTAGGAAGTCGTTCTCAGGAGTACCTACATTCTTGATGGGTCATTCTATGGTAAGCCCTGTGCTCACTGTCAAGGAGGTTTATAAGAGATCGCTGTTACAGGGAGGCGCTGAAGTGCTCGGTTTTGCTACAGGACGATTCTCCACTTCGTCGCTGGCAGGGATCATATCAACGAGCCCATTGATTCTCCAAACTAAGCCCACACCCAAATTAATGCGCATGGTAGGAGGAGTGGCCAGCAATTTGTTTCCAAATCAGCTCATTCCCGCCAACGTCAATGCTGAGGTATGGAAATACGTCACTTTTCCTGCAGTGGAGCATAACATGTAAAATTCATAGGATCTCTCACATGACTCTGTAGTCAATGATGCCTACTTGAAGGATCCTCTTGTAAAGCCATATGGCTCACTTCGTGGTTTGAAAGACATGTTGTCTAACGTGAGGCCCTCATCCTGTTACTTGATGAGGCATTAATGCTAGTAAAAACAGGGAGAAATATTGCTGGATGCGGGATATAAGAACTGGCCAAAATCTCTTCCTGTCCGTTGAGTGTCGGTTTCATCTCAGTATATGGAATAACCGTGCGTCTAGTTGCTTCTGATCCATGGGACTGAAGATAAGGTCACGTCGCCCAAGGCGAGCCAGGCCTTTTATGATAAAGTTCCTGCAGTCGACAAGAGGATCAAATTGTGTGAGGTGGGTCTCTTCTCACTTTTTCTTACAAAACGTCCTGCTCACTTACAAGTCAGGGAGGATATCACGAACTGCACAATGAGCCTAATGGCGTCAAGGAACAGCTCGTTGCAGACATAGTCGCATTTATTGAAGCGCACCTGCAAGCAGACAACGCTGCTTCTGCTTTGCCGGAGGAACGCTCCAAGATGTAACAGGAGAGAGGGCCTGTGTGATGGGAGGAAGATGCTTATAGCAGAATAATTAAGAAACAGGATTATAGTCGTAACGGGTTCATCAAAAGACAGTTTTTGTGGGTGAAAGTACTTCTGAGCACTCTAGTATCCTGCGGCGCCAGGAGCTTTATCACCATCCCTCTTCAAACGCAGAAGAACTTCTTTGTATCTTGTCAAATCGGTTGTTCCGGCACCCGTCCTGGCGATTGTCTTGCTTTGCGAGTTTTCTAATTCAATAATTTCGCAGATGCGCTCCCATGTTGTTCCACTGGAAAGGGATTCAGACAATTTGGCAAGATAGTCCGCTTCTGAGTCCCTGATATGCACATTGAAAGATAATGAGAGCGTCAACATTTCAAAAGAAGGTACTGACTTGTTCTCTCTGATGTTCCTTTCCTTCTTCTGGGAGTGATCCTCGTAAAACTCATCGATAGCACGCTCAGCCTTGGCAACAGTTTCCTGGCGTCGCGCTTTCGAGGCCTCTTCACGAGCTGCAATTTCTGCTTGTTGCTTTTCACGCCAATCTCTAGATAGAATCGTTGGCTATACAATAGTAGTACAAGTATGGTGCGGCATACTTGATAACTTGGGGTTCATCTTCTTCGATAGGTTGATTCAGAATCGGCGTGGATGTAAATGCGGAAGGCTGAGGGCGGGGAGCATAGGTGGCGCTACTGTATGAAAGCTGGGTTGGAGGGGGTTGAGGCTGTTCGAAGTGGAGCTCAACACATGATTCGACCACCAAACAGGGATGGCCATAACAGCCTCCATGTTGTACAATAGAGGTACATACCTGGCCAACGTCAATATCAGGAAATTCACTTTTAAACTTCTCAAGTTCGTCGTCGCCCGTAACCTTCACAGCATTGCTCTTCGGAGCAGGAACATCCAACTCGTCAAATGAGAAAGCAGATGTAGTTTGCGTGACGGGGTGAGTTTGGGGAGGAAGAGGTATATCTCCGTCGCCGTCAAGGGAAATGTCGGGGAATGCAGAAGCAGCACGATCAAAGTCGATTGGCTCGTCTCCAGTCAAGAAAAAGTCGGACATTGTGGTGTAAGTAATAGTTGTGGTGTAAGTGTAGTGTGCGGTATCGAGCTGGCGTTCTGGACGCGTAGTGATCGTGGGAACTTCTTATTTTACGTCCCGGACAACTAGCAGCTGCTGAAAGACGCAAGGTTATGCCTATCAATCTACCAGGGGTGCTTGTCTCCATACAACTCCTCTTTTGCCCACGTCTTGTGTTGCCGAATATTGTTGTGAAGGGTGCGTTTTTTTTCTCTCCCCAAAGGTCTTGTTCATAGAACATCATTTCACAGCAAGATATCCGCCATATTGATTTCGCAGCACTGAAGGCAGCTGGGTATCGGGGCGCTGTCTTTGACAAAGATAATTGCGTCGTGCGTCTTCACTGTTAGTCTGCGTCTTTTTGGGTTTTTACACTTCTATTAAGACGCGACCTCACAAGGATACCATTGTTCCCGAAATACAGGTAGGTGTAGATTGGTGACACAGAAATGCGAGTCCTGACTTCACCCTAGCATGCATGGGATGAATGCCGGAAGACTTTTGGCGAAGGAAATGTCCTCATAGTAAGCAATTCTGCTGGAACTTGGCTCGATCCAGGCGGAATACAAGTAAGTGTATTAGTCGCTTCTTCCGTCAGTTTGTTCTGACCGGTTTACCAACTTTCAAGTGTGAATCTGTCACACACAACACGGGTGTCCCTGTGCTTCGCCACAAAACTTTTAAACCCGCCTATTCTTGCATAACTACGATTCGAGCATATTTTTCGTCTCTTCAGTTTCCAATTCGCGACGAGGAACTCATCGTCGTCGGTGATCGAATATTCACTGATATTGTAATGACGAACCGAATGCGGGGGTGGAGAAAATCTCCGGTGACTCCGACGTGCGGCGAGGACACCGTCGGAAAAGAGAAAGACGCTTCCAAAAATCAACCGCAGGGACCATTATCAATATGGACAACAGGTATCTGGCAAAAGGACTCCAGAGTCATGAGGTGGGGTGAGCAGAAGCTTGTCGACGTAGTGCGCCGTTGGACCCATGATTCAGTCCCTACACTCGACACAAGTCGATTTATCAAGGAAATCCCAATCTCAGAAACACAGCCGATAAAGCGTAATCGCATACTCACAGCGTTACTGGCAAAATTTAGAACTGGTTAATTACGAGGACTGCCTATATACTGAATTTAGAGTAGTGTACCAGTACAGCCGTAATGACAACAAAAGCCCGTCACTCACATTTCGTTCGTTTTTCCATTTCCTCCTGACCCACCGCCAATAGTCTTTCAGGCTTGTTGATTCTCAACTACTCATTCCTCGAAAGGACATCCGCCGACGGTCAATCCCTCGTCATAAATCCTCGGCGTGCGTGCCAACAAAAAATCAAGAGTAAGACGGAGAAGTCAAATTTGATTGTGTTCTTAATAAAGCACAAAAGGATGAACTCATGATTTCTGACAGACAAAAACGTTCACAATCCGTTGTATGAATTCGAAGACTCGTCCTGAAGGAGCCCATTAATACGTCTGAAGAAGTACTACATAACTTTACGTACCGTTTAATCGAGCTGGCATAGGTTGGCAAAATATGAAAGGGCAAGCCAGCTGTTTGATGATAACGTCGGAAGAGAATCATCGTCTCCATTTTCGACCAAGTGCACATGTGAGTATCTTCACCTCCATGAATATGCGGCATGCTTCTCCACCCGGACCGTCATCGGGACATCTATTCCTGCGTCGGACCGCCTGGCTAGATGAAGCATTTAAAAGACGGTTTGAAAACTCCCTAGTACTGTTCGGGTGCCACCTGTGACCAGAGCCTGCCATGCGCCTTCCACTGTCCCTAATTCTTTCCATCGTCTTCGGAGCAACGCTAGTTTATGCATCTTCTGAGAGGAGTCAAGCTTCTTGTACTTTGACAGCCTCTGGTGGAGATGACTCCCCTCAATTTCTTGAGGCTGTCGCTTCTTGCTCAAGCGTGGTTATTCCGAAAGATACGACGCTGAATATTGCAACACGTTTGAATATGACGGGGCTTTGTGATAGAACTATTGTATGGCTTCACTCTCTTGTGGTTTCTTGGGATATATTCGGACCTTGCTCTTTAGGATCTCCAAGGAACTCTACGTTTCGCACCCGATATCCCATACTGGACAGGAGTAAACTGTTACTGCTTCACTGACGCTCTGTCCTGATCTATGTCTCAGAATGGTTTCTTCATTTCTTTTCAGACCCAGATTACTTTTTGGCTTTTTGGAGGTAGGAACATTCTTCTGAAAGGCGGTGGAACTCTGGATGGAGCTGGTCAGGTAAAATAGACGGCTTCTCGGTTATCCAGAGCTAACAATCAAAATATTCTCTAGGCATGGTACGACGCATTGTTAGTTTATCTAGTGTCCGTCTTTGGATAGCACTTGATGAGAACTTGTGACCCGTTTGACAGCTCAGCCAACTCTACTTTGCTGCGACCCATTATCCTGACGGTATACCAGGCGAATGGCGCGGTCGTCGAGAATATCACTATGACCAACAGCCCAGAATGGAACAATCTGGTAGGGCTTAACCTCCTTTTCATCAGGTGAGGTTATCAATGTATCTTTCCAGATCATCGAAAGTGAAAATGTACTCTACCAAAATGTTACGATCAATGCAGTCTCTACATCATCAAACCGGCCAGCTAACACCGACGGATGGAATGTCTATCGTAGTGATGGTGTCACGATTAGGGATTCTGTGATTAACAATGGAGATGATTGTGTCGCTTTCAAGCCGAGTAAATTCTCTTATAGCATCAAGGATTCTTGCTCAAGACTCGACATGGCACAGATGCAACAAATGTTTTAGTTTCTGATCTGAGCTGTAATGGTTCTCAGTAAGGATCTTCCGTTTTATACACCGGCTTCGTTTGTTAAAGCTTTTGCTTACAGTGGTATATCAGTTGGGTAAGTAATCTGGCCCTAGAATATCGCTTCCCATTTTCGACTTTGAGTTCTTAGCTCTGTGGGTCAGTTTCCTGGAGTATTTGATATTGTCAAAAATATCACTGCCATGTAAGTTTCGTGGCCCATGATTGAGATGCCTGAAATTGTTTAATCACGCATACCATTTCTCAGAAACATCAAGATGTCTAACGCTGGGAACGGAGCAAGAATCAAAGCCTGGGCCGGTCCGAATGTCGGAAGTGGGATCGTAAAGAATATCACTTTCCAAAACTTCATTGAAAGCGAAGTCGACAATCCTGTCATCATAGATCAGGTAAGCCTGGTATATTCCCTGTTCCCATAAGTGTACTAAAACGAAGCAGTGTTATGAAACGGACGCAGTCACTTGTGCTCAGTTCCCTTCAAATGTAGGAATCCAAGATGTCTGGTTCAATAAGTTCGGCAATATGGCTTCTATCATTGCCATATCATTGACATTCCGTGTAGCATATCCGGTACCTCGACCGGTTCAGTAGTGGCCGAAATCTCATGTTCCCCGGATGGACGCTGCAGCGACATCAATGTTAATGATCTTAGCCTCTCGTGAGCATTTGTACTGTGAAATATATTGGCATGTCGCTAATGCTCACTTCCTTAAGCCCACCTTCGGGAAATGCGACGTATACCTGTCAAAATGTAATACTCGGTGGGAATTCAGCATCTCTGTTTCCGGCGTGTACGGTGACATAAGGCCTATCGATCTTTCGCCTCCATACATTGTGATTCCTGTCGTTCAGATTATCATCAATGGGCGCCCAATCAACTTTAGAGAATTCAAATTTGCAGTCCATCAATGTAAGGCAAAGTATATCGAAGGATTATACATTATTTAAAGACATTGCACCTTGGACCTGTATGTCTCACGACCTGATCATTGTCCGAGTCTGTCGTTATATATGACCTTTACCACTTAGTACTGTGGAAAAAACGAGGCGTGCTGGACCATTCTATCCCAAAGATCCCAGTGATCCAGGACTAGACCGCCGTCGAGGGTAGAGTATTGCTTGAAAGGTGGAAATCTTATGATTCGGGTCAGGACACTCCACTGTTCATCACAACTTGGAATAACGACAACGAATAAAGATCAAGGACACCCTGTTTAAAATCTGGGACGGATCTCGGAAGGCATTCAGAAGTCTTCCTAAGCACGCCGGCTTCGTTACCAGGGATTGGAAAGGGGGCCGAGCGAAAAACGTCGTAAAGATTACTGTCCTGCACCTCGCAACTCGCTCGAGTTCATGATATTCGCGAACTCTCCATTAAGGAGCCGGCTAGGATCGAGCTCGAGCCTATTGAGAAGATAGAACTTCAGCAACAATATAAGATTCAGCGACAGTGGGCATCACTTCGGGAAATGGTGTAGAATTCTGGAGAAACACCTGTTAGAAACAGGTAAGTGTTTCTTTAGAAACAGCTCACAAAATTTCCTAATGGAGATAAAAAGATCTCCATTGTGAAATTTTGTAAGCTGTTTCTAGAGAAACACTCATCAGGAACACTCAACCTGTTTCTAACAGGTGTTTCTCCAGAATTCTACACAATTCCCTGAAGTGCATGGTCGTCTCCAAACGCGCTCACGGACAAACAGGATCAATGTGGCAGAGAAGGACGAAAGTTGGACGTGAAAACTGTGATAACTATTTCAGCAGTGACCTTCTTACAGAGATAGCATACGAGGACCCAAACGGCGGCGGCTTCCTCCTCGGCAACAGCTTGTTGAGTTTCCTCAGTTCGGAATGCCTCTTTCACCATATCCTTGGCAAGATTGTTAAAGCACCAGAACAGGAGACAAAGGCACCATAGTCTTCTCGGGGGAGGGCCCAGCAGTAAGAGAAAAGGGGCTCAACAGTAATAGAAAAACTGGAGAAGTGGGGACGGAAGAAGCTTGAGGAAGTTGGAAAGGCAGTCGCAGAGATCTTCGAGCCTGGAGATCGGAGTCTCCACCACGGGCGTCTAAATCATTGCATGATGGTTTGGGATCGCAATTGTTTGCAATTGTTGTGTTATTTTGGAAAAGCTGTCTTTTCTCTTGGTAGGTTTTAGTAGATCTATGTACTCTGTCCTGAGTCGTTTCCCTCGATTCCTCAGACTACGAGGTACAACGGAACCTCCTATCAAGCTAGTCACGACTGAATCACCCCTCTTCCAGCGGCAGACGCCATGGTGGGCTCGCTGGACCTGGGGGCTCATCGCGTGTGATCTCTTCATGACGTTAGTACGCGTTCTGGATCTCACTTACCTACTCACATTGTGTCACAGAGGCTCAGTTATAGAGCTTACCTATAACCATTGGTCAACATTGGTGTCAGATCTCGAGAGCACGGCCAAAGACATCAAAGGCGACGACGCGTCAACTCCCGACCATTATGTTATGCGTCCTATCTGGCAGCGCATAAGTGTATGTACAGCACACATGGTTTTTGGTGCTGGTATTGCAGCCGCACTTCTTATCACTCAAATGCGTTTTGTCCGTACTTTGGCCATCTTGCCAGCATCAGGAACCGAGGATCGACGCCTCTTCCTCCAGTGTGCTCACAACTGGGCAAGACGAGGAACAATTTTCCCTCTCAACAAGTGCAAGCTTCGAGATGGGAGGAATCCGTCGGAGCTGATTCTTAGGGTGGCTGGAGAGAGAGGACATTGGTACATCGGCTTTTCAAACTCTGACATCAATGGCAAGCGTATCACAGGACCCGAAGCCCGTGCACAAGTATTAGCAGCCTGGAGTGGAAAATCGATTGGACCTTCAACACTTGGACCCAAGTCAGAGTTGGACAAACGGTGGAAAAATGGGCCAGTACGCAGGGGCTATTAATGGACGAGAAGGCTTCTGTTCTTAGTAATGGACTGATTTACCCTTCTCACTGAAGAGGACTTCACTCAAAAATGCGACTCGGACTCGTTGCACAGAACACTTAGATGAAAAACTCGCTGTCTTCCGCATCACTGCCTTGTCGGACAGCACAGGCTTACATGTAAGGAGCACAGACCTATATGTAAGGAACTACGTAGTTGTGCTCCTGCTTCGAAAGGACGACACACGATGATATAACTACGACGAACCATGTGTCGTCCAGGTCATACTCTATATGTCTCAACTTGGATATTGTGCCATGTAATGCATTCGGAAGCCTAATTTTTTTGCGATCAGACTAAGATGCCCAAAACGCCACATTACTTCACCGGTGTATCAAAGTGTATTCTAGCCGCTCAAAGCCGTACATGCTGGGCGCTAGACTAACACGCTTGACTACACGTGGCTCAAGTTCGACGTACCAAATTTTCGTCATGTCAGTCTTTGTACATAATTCGTAACTTCAACTTTCTCAAGCGCAATACATCTTGATTCCCCACCATTCTCAATGGCTTCTGCAAGTTTTGTTGAAGAGCGAGAGTTCAAGCAACTTCAAAGGCATCCTAACTACTACCTAAGTGGTGGTGATGTCCAATTCTTGGTGTGTCTGACAATTTTGAATGCACAATCAGCACATAATCATGAGATTGATTCAGGTTGAAAATCAACTATTCCGAGTTCATCGATATTTCTTTGAGCGTGAATCTTGTGTTTTTCGAGACCAAATTCGTCTGCCTCCGACGCCAAGAGGTTCACGCGACGGAGATGCGGAGCCCGTCGCAATAGTTCTTGATGTGTCCGCTGTAGCTTTCGAAAAGTTACTCGGAGTGTTTTACAATCCGTTGGTACACATTCTTGATTATTGTTTATATGTTTCTGACGCTCTTGCAGGAAATATTCACTTTTTGACTGGACTATCGTCGATTGGACAATCGTGCTTGATTTAACTCAGCAATGGGAATTCAACGAAGTCCGTAATCTGGCTATACGCGAGCTCGATAAACTGACGGAAATCCCTCTGATTGAACGGATTGCCTTGTATCAACGATTCGAAGTCGATCAGGACCGTCTGATTCCATTATACGGGAAACTGTGCAGTCGTCCCGAGGCCCTGAATGAAGAGGAATCGGAGGTCATTGGTATGAAGACCACTGTGCTTATTTTCAGAGCCCGTGAGCATCTTCGTGCTCAAGCGTCAGATGGCGGTATGAGTCCACTTCCCTCTGGGCTTGATGTCGGCGATGTGCATCATACTCTTCGAAAGCTTCTTGATACAACTCCCATATCGCCAACTGACCATTCTGGTAAGAAAAAACGATAGCCATCCGAATCATGAGCTGACTACCTTTTAGCTTCATCGAAGAAAGGTAAACAACCTGACCGGACTGGTTATGGTGCGCCTGTCAAGAATTCAAATGGGAGAACAGGTCGCCCAGTCGGGCCTTCATCACCAAGAAAGTGACTCGCATATACTTACGAGAGAAATGTCGTGTTTTTTGTTGTAGTTTTTCCCACAGATGTTTTTGTACGTACTTTCTTGATGATAAAAGGTACATGTAGTTTTGTTGTTAATGGACACTGTCTAGCCTATTACGAAATTTACTAAGTCGTCATACGGTGGTGGTGTGGCACAAGTTGCAGACAAGGGCACCCGGTGGCATACCTGTTGCCCAACTGGGGGGAGGGGAGTCAGCAGTTGCGGTTATCACAACGACCTATGTTGTATGTAGTACGGGCCCCGGCTGTTCATGCGCAGACCGCGCTGATAATCTTATCCTATCCCAAAGAAACGTGAAAAGGTAGCCTTACGACAACGTAATATTTACATGTAAATATATTTCCTCTTCTTAAGTTGCAGCTTAGCTTTACTGGACAAAATCAATGATCTAATGGCTCAACTCCTTAATGTCTCGGCTGAATCGCTCGCTACCTACGCCGGGATAATCGACAACGGCCAGAACGATTCCGAGAATAACCGATTGCGTAAGACGCAGGTTACGAATCGTGATTTTCCAAAGTTGCATCACTGATCCTTCGGAACAGCTTGGTATAATACAACATCAAACACGATCTAGTGGCCATCACCTATCCACTAGTAATAGGGCTTTCATACAAGAGTGTTCATCAGCTCAAACGTCTATCTACAGTGAATTGGCTGCCAAGTATACGCCTGCTCTTGTGGATAAGTTTAGGGCTAAGGACGAGGTGTTGTCTTCGTCGGTGACCCTTCTAAATGTGATCTCCCACACGTAGGTTGTCCGTCAAACGCTCAGAGTCATGCCCTTTGTGAAGGAGCCAAGTATGGACTAAACGTCATGAATTTACAGACCTTACTTTATCCGCTTCCTTCGAACACCTGCAGGCCAGGGCATAGCCTCATTGCAAGAGAAACGCACAGCCGAAGCGGTATCACTCATTGACTCC
>JABFYK010058244.1:0-44640 GCA_018849495.1 Termitomyces sp. T123_Mx157 | reverse complement strand
AACGAGTCGCTTCACAGGAAATCATCGTCCGGTACATCAATACAAAGGATAACGTTGCGGACTTGTTTACCAAGGCCCTCCCTCTACCACGTTTCATGCATACTTGGTTTAACTTGATGGATTCCACGCGAGGAGGAGTCGACACTTACGGTGAGGAGGAGTGTTGAGGGCTAATGGACCACCGTAAGTGTGGCCAGTCTGATTGCTGGGATAAAGACAAAATTTTCCTATTCTACCCTGACTAAACTAATATATACGTACAACTAGTTATACTCACCCTCAGTCAAGTATACATACGACTGAGGGTGAGCACTTCATACACACGTACAGAAGGACACAGATACTTACCCTACCATAGATATACTTACGTGGTCGTGTGATATCTATAGGTAGGCCTCGTAGTCAAGTATACATACGACTGAGGATATACTTACGTGGTCGTGTGATATCTATAGTGAAAGGTCAGATTGTAACACCCATAGCATTTCAACAGGGTCATCAAAGTGTCGTGATGCAGCAGATTGATTACAGTGGTACCCCTCCGTGACGCCTGACCGAGAACATTTGGTCGTAATACTACTCTCTCCCTACCACTCTTATCTCATATACAAGCCATATCAACTTACGACAATAGTATGAGCGCAAAAATATTCTGCGCTTGAGACTGGCTCCCATCCACCCGGTATACTTTGTATATACTGGATGCCCTGACAATTATTTTTCGGCCACGTGGAAGGGGCCACTTTTACCGCGAAGTGGGAATACTCTTCAACACCGTATACCCACTGTTTCAATGGACACGGACCCTGAATCAGAGTATACTCAATCAGTCACAATATCGTTTGAATGGACTCTGAGAGGGCTCAAGAATCTCTTTGAATCCAGCAAAGGGGATGCAAAGTCGAAGACCACAAGATCTGTGCGTTTCGGGGGCGGCCGATGGCAAGTGGGTAGCTCGGTGTACGAATACGAAGGATGCTCATAATCTCACGAACACATTAGATATTGTTCTATGCGAATGCTGGGACTACGAAGGAAGGGCCGGCAAGTTCCTCTGATGGAGGTGGTTATATCAGCCTGTATCTTTCCTGTGAGGTAGGGTCCGCTCGCATTCTTGATGCGTACGCGCACTCATTTGACGAATGCCTTAGCCAACACAAGAGGAAAGAGACGCTGCGGGTGATGAGGGAAAGTATATACATGCCTCAATAACTAATCTAGAACTGTCTCTTACTGTTTGATTTAGATGGATTCGAGAAGGAATATACAAGTTCAGTTTCGAGTTGAAGAAGTGCGCTACAACTGGTTCTTCTTTCTGAAAATCTACTCCTATCTCTGACTCTGTTGCCTTCAGCCTTTCGAAGACTACTGTCTACAACATGAAAGAAGCGCATAGCCATACATTTTCGTACAAGGTACTAAGTATGATCTTATGCCCTCTCTTCACAGTTCTCATAATTGAATAAGACAGCGAACTGGGGATGGTATATCATGAAGTATTGGACAATGTTCTCGTGCTAATAACTTCTAGGGCGCAATTTGCGAAAAGAGATAACGTTTATTTCAACTCGAACGGAGTTAAAAATCAGGACGCATTCATCATCCTCTGCAACATTACATCTTCCCCGGCCCCGCCTCCACCTCTGCCCGCTTACCACATTCAAACAGTCCCTAAAAGGCTTCTTGAAACTGTCGGAGCTCTACTTGATGACCCACTATACTCAGACGTAGAATTTATCATTCCCGGTCGACGGGGAGACATAAAATCAGCCCGCAAGATCTTGGCCTCCAAGACACTACTTCGGCGTGCAGATTATTTCGAATCGAGTGAGAAAAGTTTTTTTAACATTCATAGGAATGCGTCTGATGTTTTTGCAGTGTTTGGATCCGATTTCGCGGAGGGATCAACTGATCAACCACAGGCTTCTGTAAATGTTCCGCCAGCACCCAGTATTATAGATTCTGAGGCTCATTTTGTCATGAACGAGTTCGAAGATTCGGATGAAGAAGATGGGGCAGAGACAACGACTGCGCATTCAGATTCGGATCTCAGTTCTTCGGTTTCAACTTCGGAGAAAACCACTGCAGCCTCCGCCATGGAAACCCCGATACAAGGGAACAATGAAGTCGAAGCAGACGATGAACAGCGCAATGTCCGGGCCAAATTGGCACACCCATCTAGTCCTCGTAGCAATATTAGTCAAACATTGTCATCGGCTGTGGAGGTTCCAAATAATTCTCGACTGTCAATCGTCGTCAAAGATGTTGCATATACTACGTATATGGCTCTCCTTTACTACGTGAGCTTTCGTTCAATCCGTTGAGAGCTAATTCTGATCGTGTCCTCACAGTTGTATACTGATATTGTCATTTTTGCCCCACTCTCATCTACGTTTATCTCGAAGGCAGGTAACTCTACCACTAATAACACACGACCTCCATCACCGTCTGAAGATGCATCCACATCAAAGAACAGCAACGAATCTCCCACTTCTCGACGTCAATGGATACAACAGTGGAAAGAAGAACATCCAGGTATACCAATCCCTTGTTCTGCAAAAGCCATGTACCGTTTGGCCGATAGTAAGGTTTTCAACTGTCGTTGATTATCACCTGTTAATCCAAGGACACAAGGAATTGATTTGCCCGAGTTAAAGGCGCGAGCGTCACAAGTGATGTTCAATATATCAGCCTTCTACTTTCTTACTGATCCAAACTGCATAGCACATTGTCAAGTCCCTTACTGTCGAAAACATCGCTTATGAGATTTTCACGCCTTTTGCGGCAGCCTTTGAAGACATTCGAAAAGTTCGTTCGCGGATTGGCTTCGACGTTCTTCAACTGAATTTCTATCAGGTTCAAGTTGGTTTCTTCCTGAGCCATTGGAAAGACATCCGCACCTCGAATTCAATGCGAAACGTCTGGCAACAAATAAGGATTGGCCGACACCCAGGTTTTGAGGAAGGTTAGTCGTATACGTCTTCTTAGTCTAGATATTATGTGACTTCTGCAATTCTTCCAGTATGGCCGGTTATTGCGTCCAACCTTGAATTTAATCCCTCATCGAAACCAACGACCAGTAAATCCTCGGAGGGTGGGGGAGATGCGACGCGATGATCACGTGTTGCGCAGTACGGATAACGTGAAGTTCCAACGATCTTAGAAATGCAAACTAATATTTGGCTTGTCGACTACAATAGCACGGAAGCAGGGCATTGCTATGTAACTAGAATAACTCAACGGAGTCATATACAAAGTTAGGGCTGAGGAATGCATCTCCAGCACTTCCACTGATGGTATTAATCTGGATTGTGTTCGAGCCAGCCAACAATGTTCCAGAAGGAATTGCAAAGTCATCTAAAGGAAGTAATGAGTCCTAAATGGTCCAGCAGAAGAGGGAAATTTGCGTACAAACTTGGTTGAGACCCCGCCATGTACCACGAGTCACACTATAGTAGGACAGGTTTAGGTGATACATATGTACTCAATTCTGATAGGGATTACCCTCGAGAATCTATCTTGGGGGGAGCTAAGGGTGAAATGAGACTAGGTATAACAAAGAAAGCTTTGAGTGACGTACCAGCAGGCGCACTTGATGTCCACGAATTGACAGTAACCTGTGGGCGGCCACCGGCAAAAGCCTCAGTCGTACGAATTCGTAGAGTACGAGCGCCTATAAAGTTGTGAAAAGCACATCGATGTAGAGATTCATGAGATGTTGTTACCAATCTGAGAGGAGGAGGCAGTCCATTCAATTGTAGTGGGATTGTTCACGTCCTTGAATTGGGCCATTGGGAAGGAACCGACAGAACTGGAGCCAACTGTGAATGTGACTGGCCCCCAACTGCTCATCCTTGAATCTGATCTACCTCACAAAATAATCAGGGAAGCACATCATGTGTATTGAACAAGAACTAACGGATGCATGGTCTCGATCTTGTCTGCATTGAGGAACCTGTAATGAATGTTTCGGAGGCGAAAGTCAGCAGGATAGGTGAAGGAACGGACCCAACGGGACTCCCATCAACCGTGCCAATTGACCAAATTGTTGTGGGGCGAGAAAGAGTAGAAGTTAGTGTTAAGGAAGAGGTGGATCCTGCACTGACAGTGACACTTCCCGTGCCGGCCTCGAGTTCACCTTGATACAAGGTTACGGTGTACGTTCCAGGTTTCATTAAGGTGCGGGTGAAACTTCCTCTATACGAGGGAATATAAGCGATTAGATTTCGTGTAGTACATACTAACGGCACATACCCAGATCCAGCGACCCAATACTGTGCAGCAGTATTCTAGTACCAATCAGTAATGCGAACGACGATAAAACTGTGAACAATTTCTTGCCTTGAACCCGATGGTTACAGCAAGTCCAGAAAGCGTACCCGAATAGGTCCCAGTGGCCGCACCACGACCAGATGCTGATACGTATCCCTGGAGACCGAGGCTATCCATGAAACTCGTGTCCAAATTCTCCGATGGGGCAGCGCCGGAAGTAATTGCCAGAGCATACCTGTTTCTGGGTCAATCTTCCTCCCAAAGTGATATTAACACAACTGACGGTCCAAAGAAACCAGTACGGAAAGCTTCCGTTTGCTCATGTCCCGAGTTCATATACCAATAAAGCTCCTGCTGCGCACTACCTTGGTTGTCGATGTCTTGGTATAGAATGTGAAGTCAGCACCCGCGGGCCTCTTTTTTTGACGAAAAAAACTATCTACACACCGCGGAAGAATGGACCACCAGACGAAGTCTCGTAACTGACGCTAGGAACGATGATGTAGGCACCAACACCAGAACCGGTCACTCCGTGAACTTGATCGCGAATAAAAGGAATCTGTGAAAGAAAGGTCGAGCCTGCGATCAGTCGACTACAAAAGCATGATTCTGGGTACTGACACTAGAGTAGAATTTAGATCTCGTGACCCCGTTCACCAAAAACACGTCCGAGCCTTCGATAGCAGTTCCACCGTTAATCTCCGCATTGGGATTACCATTGGGCAAAGTCGCTTTGTTGAGACGGGCAATGAAACGAAGTTCTCCAACAGAAGGTTCTGCTGAAGCAAATGTGCCAATGTAAAGTGTGTTGATTCCAGAGCGGACGATGTAGTAATGTGCCTGTTCGAGTTTATTTATTGATCATCTCTTGTCCAAAAGTGACGGACTCACGATTGTACTAGTGGTGATCTTTATGACGGCGATGTTGTTCGCTACAGAAGATGTGACCGTAGCGGATCCTACGGGAGCTTTGTCATTGAGGTATCCGAGCTCGATGGGCTTTATACGACATACCCAAACCTGAGCTAAGCTGAGTAAACTTCGTGGAATCTTGTAGTTGTTTTCCGTTGAAAAGCATAGATGTAATATCTCCGTTAGCCGTATTGACTGATTTGGGTTCGATATTGAGTGTTTTATTATGATAAGACAATCTGACCACGTACTTGTCGCTACAAGGCCAGCACCAGAGTCGACAATCATGTTGCTTCCGGACGTGGTAACACCAAAGGCTGCAAAAGCGACCGGAAACCATGCTAAAATGTTGGCAACGATAGAGAACCTCATTTTGGCAGAAGATGGCCAATGAGTGCAAACTTCAAGATTTCTTATAGAACAGTCAACAATGGAAATCTCCTTGTTATAAGCGATTTTTCCCAGCGTGATTCAGACGAGAACTCTTCCGGGCCGCCAGCCATCTTTCACGAAGTTGGTGATGGTCTCAAAAGCAAAGGGCAATGAACATCAAAAGCTGAATCCTGAAGACGCCCGGTAAGACGGGTATTCGAAACGGGCCGCTAAGAATTTGGTAGAATTATATTAGAAGCAGGACATTGATCGATCTCTATTGATCCTGTGACGAGAATATATAAAACGATGTAACAGCTTTCAGCACGAATAGAACAGTCACCAGCAGCGACCGTAGATTCGCTAAATCTTCTGCAAAACTGTTCAAAAGACTTACACAAAATCATGGTCATGAGATAGCACGTGGTACACCGAGTGGGACACGAGATATGGGAAGTTGGGCATTTTGACCAAGCGGCGGGCCGTTAGAGTGTGATCAGAAGACAATCTTAACTGCCAAAAGTCAAAACCTGTCTTGTTCCAAAAACAGCAGGTACAAGGCCTATCACCAGGCTATAAATATCTTCATTCGATGCTTGTCAAGCTGTCCAGGGGATATTTTCTGTGTCCACAACGCTGATTTCGTCGTCGTCTGCGACATCGTCCTGAACGCCTTGTGACGCAAGGATTTCGGAACCCGAAGACATCCTCCTGGAAAAACCTGGGGAGATTACGAGATCTTGGTGTATCACGAATTGAGTGAGGCGAAGCAGGACTACGGACGTCGTTTACGAATCACCATTCATCGACATGCGGAGAGGCGGGATCGTTGGCGTCGACATGTCATTTGATTCAGGTTCACGCGGGGGGATCAGCGTACGAGAGTGGCGGAAATGTCCGTGAACATGGTCAAAATCATTATGAAGGTCAACTGCCCCGTAATCAGGATTATGATCATATCCGTGGTGTCCGTGCTCCTCTTCATGTTCATGATTGTCGTGCTCATGATCTTCGGGTTGATTGTCGGACGGGTACGCTACTCCAAGTCGATCATTGAAATTGTAGTTCGAACGAGTGGCAGTTTCTTGACTCCATTGTTCCTGTTCCTGCCGTCTCCATTCCTGCATTTGTTCATGACTATAATGTACCTCGGGATGCGCATCGGCAGGAACAAAAAGCTCTTGATCTTCGTATTCCTCTTCAGCCTCCTGAAGTTCTACAGGAGTTGATCCGGGTATACGATCTTCTGGTTGCGGGGGTATTCTATGAAGAAGGCCAAAGCTGGAATAACATATGTCAGAGTTTTTTTTTGATTCGGCAAGATATTTACCCAAAGACACATCCCAATAGCCCTTCACCACCCCAATGCCGATTCGGAATAAGGACGACCTCTCTAAGTGCGCTACAAAATGCCAAACATCAGATGACAGGTCCAAGATCTACATATGATCTTGACGAACTCGAAATCGTAGGAGTAAACATAGATTCTGAGTGGTTTATCTATATGCTAGTGGACATATCATATTGATATCGGGTAAAACTGGGGTCAAAGTATGGCTCACTGCTTCCACGAGATCATAGAAATCATTTTCCGCTCCAAGAACACCTCCGGACCAACCTAATAGAGAAAATGATAGTAATTCCAAGCTGACAGAAAAGTGAAGATAGCTTACCAAGGATCCAATCACCCATGGGTACCAAACCCGCACTCTCGGCAGGGCTACCCTCAATAACATCTAAAACATGCCACACGTTATCAGTAGCGGTTTCTGGCTCGCACATGCGCATGCTTAAGCCTAGTAGAGATGGCTGCAATGTAGAAGTGCCAGCTAAGTGGGCAGATTGAGACCAGCCACGCGAAGGTTGGATTGGAACGACTTGGGCATATTTAGAATAATATACTTTGTAACATTAAGATGCCTACCTCTTGTGTTTCGGCTTTTGCCACTCCATACAAGTAGATTTAGGGTACGTCCTTCATGCTGCTCAACTATCTTCTCCAACTGTGTGGCATCAATTGCGTTAGCTTGCGACAGGGAGTCCCCTTCGAAACCGACGACGAAATCAAAGAAGGGCTCGATGTTTGTCTGAGACGCTGGCGAGGAAGGAGTCACTCGAAGAACATGAAGTGCTTTGGAAGGATGTTGCTGTGAATTCGTAGACTGACTTGCGCCCATGGCAACTCGAGCGACCACGGTCGCGGCCAAGCACGAATGTCCGTTCCAAATCGTCAGTGAGATCAATAAGTAAACACGTACAATTAATTGAATCGGCCGGTGTTGTGGCGCGCCCGTAGCGACGAAAGTTGTTCTTGGATTGCAATGAATTCAATTTCGTGTGCAGATTAATGGGAAGCGTAGATAGACAAAATTTCGTCCAGAGGTCACCGATTGCTAACCTGAGCGATCTCTAAGTAACGTTTCAACTTCAAATTGCTGGTAGATGTCGGGCAAAGCCGAAGTTTCATGCATTCGCCGGAGATGGAGATTTCAAGTTCATCGATGACCTGAATGGCAATGTTATGTTGGAACATGAAGCGAATTATATTGTAATGATCTTGAACAGAAAACCCTCATCGGAGTCAAAAATTCTCGATCGAATCGTGATCTTGAATGGCCTCTACAATGAGTGGTCCTTTTGTAGATACATACTAACAGTATTTCCGATATTCATTCCATCGGGGATGACGATGATTGTTGGTGCAAAGGACAAGATCCAACACATCTTCTGGACAAAAGACTAAAATTAGTGGCAATTTTTTGGCCAGAACTCAGCGTATTTCTCCGTCGAGGTCCATTAACTTCCCTCTCGGTATCTCAGCTGAGTATTCGCTGTTCTTCATAAAGACTGTGCCGGAAATTTACTCATTGATATCCGCCTCGCTTAAAGAGGGACACGTGTGATATGAACGTCAATTATTTCCAAAAAGTGCTGTGAACAATCTGGGATGGCATACGATATCCGAAAATCCTCATTGTCCACGAAGAGTATCCGTCAAACAGGAACACAACCGTGCATCGAAGTTATTATCTTGTTTCTTGCCATCTTCGAGGAGTTCTGGGGTCAGTCAAACAAGACTTAGTTCTTGTCAGCAGCCATATCACGATTACGCCGAGGAGGCCCCGTCAAAGCATCGTGAATATATCATAGAGGAGAAGTGATCCAACGCGATTCAACAACATTAGTGTTCAGTGGATGCGGGAAGAACAGAGCAAAATAGGCGACATTCTGCTTCCCAGTCCCCAGATGAACAATCGAAAAAGTTACGCGGCAATGAAGAGGGAAGTGTACTTTGAACTTCTTGAGCTACCAGATTGGGAGCGTGACCTCGGAACACGGAGAACGCAGTCTGAGCAGTCCAGATAGAGACTCTGCGAAAGTACATCTGGTGACTCCAGCCAAAGTAAAATTCGAATAACGAGAGCCTCAGCTATGAATGAACTTTGAACAGTGATACTTATTCCCCTGTACGATATATATATATCACACAATTTCCCCGATACAGACTTCCGATTCCTCTCTAGGTTAGCTGGTATTCTGCCCAAGAAATCGCCTCACATTTGTGGGGGTAACAAAGATCAAGAAGCCAGCCCGCTTCCAACGACTCGAAGATTCAGGGTACAGACAAGTGACAATGGATAGATCGATTTTATGCCCTTTTTGCTCGAATTTCACGCCGAGATTTATTTCCTATCATAGCAATCACCCTACATTTTGATAATATTCTGCACTTACGCGGATACAAACACCAAATGTTCGGACACCACGGGATCCAGTGCCAGGTGATTTCATACATACGTAATGAATTTTGTTGAAACCCTGGAGGTCGAACAGGGCCGGTCATTAGTCATTCTTAGACATGGGATTGAAGAGCGGAAACAATTCTGGATACTTACAAGAATATTGAAGGCAGAACTAATCACACTGGCACCGTACAAGAAAGAAGGCCAAGAAAAGTGTGGGAAGATGTGGAGTAATTCCCTCTTTCACCTCTTCGGGATCATGAAAGAACGCTACCTATCGACAGATCTTCAACCAAAGAATTTAAGGCATACTTAGAAACTTGTCCAGCATGACCCAGGATGATTGGAGGATCAAAAAGCACCGAATCATTGAGTATGCATCCATCTCTGGACGCAAGGGGTGGAGCGGGGATCGGCTGCCGACAAATTTCCGGGATGGTATCTTGTGGTCAGATCTGAAAAAAAAAAACAAAAATGCGAGGGGGCCTGACAGTGAGGATGTTGGATACGTGCCCAGACTAGCTTGGCACACACGCGTCTATAAACTGTGAAGGGCAAGGGAGCCGGACTCTGGCAGCGGATATCCATCCTTCCAGACATTGCGACAGCTATGCAATCCTCATTGCTCCGAATGAGCAAATTTTCTGGTGACTATGGAACAACTAAGATGCCGAGGAGAACTGGCTGAGAAAGGGAAATGTAAAGTAGCAGATCAGTTTTACTTTTAGACATTCGGCGCGGGGATGATCGAATAAATTTGCTTTAGGACAGTCTAAGGGAGCTCATATGGGTAAGATGAAGTCAAACCTCCAGATCGATGCATAGTACGACGGCAGGCGATTGCAAAATTAGTTGCCGAAAGTGAGCTTAATGATCTGCGTCATCAGTGCATGCCAGAAATCAGTGACAGACATTCAAAGACAAATTTCATGCAGTCGCCAGTTAAACGTGCCCGCTCGTCGTGTAGTAAAAAAATACTCGAGGTTCTCTCTCCAATGTTGCTCATCGCGCCTGCCGGACTCTATCGGAGGCTTCATTACCTATTTAGGCAACTCACGTGACACCAACATTTTTCTCTATGGATGCTGAAAGCCTGAATTTGCGTCCAGCAGCAAGGTGACCTTCAGCCAGCCGAGGGGTCGTTCACCGCTTCAATCACGGAGAAAACAAACAGGGCATTGCGGAATGCAGTACGTCACTCGCCTCGCTCGTCTCCGGCCATGTTTAAAACCTTCAAATACAGCTGATCTATGTCCTTTTGTCGCCCTTTACTACTACCAGTCCACGCACCAAAAGTTACTCGTAAATACCTGGCTACGCGCTCTGTACATGCATTCTCTAATGCGTCGGGCGGAATTACCACCGGTAAACACCCCGTCGGGGGATTACACACCCGGGCAAACATTCTCTACACAACGTCACCCCCAGTCGCACATCCGACAATACACATATCGAAGCGAGCTGAGTCAACGGCCAATAGACGAGACAATGCCGATTCAAGGACTAACAAACGATACAATGACGTCGGAAACAAGAAGACTTTGGCAGAGTACGAAGAACAGCGTGCTCGCGACCCGAAATCCGTGTCGAAATTGTCCACCTCAACCTATCTAAACATGTTCTTCACCGCTGCGAAATGGGATAACCAGAAATTGGCAGACGGTGTGGTTTTGGATATTCTTGATATCTACGAGGGGACAGACGAGTCGCGGTGCGCGATGCTTGCGAGAATTCTGGCGACCGGGCTGTCGACTCTGAAACGCGAAACTGTCCTTCGTATGCTTCAGTACCTGAAAGAGACGTCCATCTCGCGCTTTAATGGCTTGATCACACATACTGACGGATCCATTGCTCGGATGATGATATACGGCCCTATAATAGTCGACACCGACCGACCCTTCCTTCGACTTTTCTACCCTCCACTGCTCAAACGACTCAAAACGATACGCAATCCCAAGTTGTACAGGGGTGGTGTTTTTCTACCACCCGGTATAATCTATGCTGCTTTCGCCGCCATCCGGAAGCTACTCTCCATGTCATTCCATGGACACGCTCTTCATATCTTCCAGGCTCTGAATGAGATAGGGTACATCCCACCAGAATCTCTGCACAACATTGAAAACCCGTCCGACAATCCATCTCTCGTCATGTCTGTGGCCGTAGTCCGATCTTGCCTCTGCTGGAGATATCACGCTTTAGCCGCAAGTATAATGACCGAAACTATCATCGATAATCCAACCAATCAATCTATAATCAACCTTAATATCGATATCATCCACAGTCTTCTAAGTACCAGAGACCCGAGTCCAAGAGAAGTTTCCACCAGCGGACACTTGATACGTCGGATACACCGTCATTCGCCTGTACCTGACAGTATCATTCGCTTATTCTACGACACTGCTGTGGCTGCTGATGCCAAAAAAGAAGCAGAGGAACTATATGCATTCACACGGCAGGATAGACTACGTGTTGACCATCAGTATCCGCCTCCACACAATGCTGCGCTTCCCTGGTTAATGGACCATTTTGCGACCACCAGCTCACGGACGCATCTAGCGAGAACCTTAGCCAAGGAAACAGTCAAGGACGAGCTCCTGATTCCGCCACTCCATCGTGCGCGGTTCATCGCGCGGACGGCGGCCTTGGGGTACGCTACCCAAGCCCGAGCACTTTGGGAGCGACATGTTGTGGGAAAAGACGGAGCTGCGGTTGCTGGGAATTCTGCTCTGATGATCCGCATGGTCAGCCTATTCTGGAACATGCACAAGACGATGCTAGAGAAGGTGGCTGAGTTGCAGGCCCGAGAGGAGCGGCCAGAGACTCAAGCGAAGATTGAGAAGTACAAGAAGGCTTCGGAGGACGCGGCCGTTCTTGCTGAGCGCGTTCGTACTGCTTTTAGTTGCCATCATGGGCCTCTCGAGAATGCTCAGCATTGGCATCTGACGTCTTTTGCGAGAGCTTGTTTCATCGTTGGGAAATTGTCGGAAGGGTACGAAGCCTTTAGCCATCTGCTGGCGCGCAGGGAATATCCCGATCTCTATGATTGTAATGTCGCTCTCAGCGCCATCAGTCAGGTTAATCCACGGCTTGGAGAAAGAATGATTGAGAAGATGATCACATCAGGGTTGCGGCCTGACGGGGTCAGTTTTGGTACAGTGCTTCACTATGCTGCATTGCAGGGTAATCGCAAGGTGGCGGATGCCATGCTCGATCACATTCGTGCGCTCAACGACAAGGACGTGTCGAGCGTTACACTTGCGAGCCTCATCCGGGTGAGTCTGGAACTCGAGGGCAAGGGCTCTTGGGAGGAGCTCCGGCACGCGCTGGAAAAGATACAGCACCTGATGGATATATTTCCTGAGGTGAGATTGACGCGTGACACGGATTTGGGCAAGAAGATTGTGTATACTGCGCTGCGGGCGAGGGATGGGGTGATGGCTTACAACTTTTGGAAGCGACTGTTGAAGAAGGCGGCCCAGTGGGATGACTTTGAACAACAGCATCTGCGCCACGGGATCGCTGCGCTCATCCGAGAACCTACATTTGCGCTTCCGGAGTACAGGAATGTGATGTTGCATCAGCTCGGGCAGAGGAAGGGGACATGGAATGAAGAGGACGCTCCCACGGCATAGTGAGGCATCGGCGTCGAGACTCTTTTTTTTCGTTCACGTGGTGGGTGGGGTCTGCCAGATGGATGGACGAGACTTTCCATTCGGACATGGGCCAAAAGTGCCGGCCGTAATGGCTTGGTGGTTTATGTAAGATGTAGAAGAGGCGAACCAAGTTGCTGGGCCGGAGATAGGCCGGGAAAGAGATGTTCTCGTGATGAGTTCCATGTTGAGGCACGCGTCTTGTGTATATTCTATAGAGATATATAAAATACAAAGAAGCTGACAGGGGAACTACAAACACCCGACCAGACTTTTGAAAACACAATAGTGCTACTGTCGACCGCCATGCCTGCAGCGCGACCCAAGAAAGAAAACAGCAGCTCGGGAACGCCGCCATCGGACGAGCAGAGCTCTGAGGGCATCAAGAGCAAGAGAAAGTAGGTCCAAAAATTGGCCCGACCTTTATCCGCCTCTACCCCACACTTTCTGCCCGCGTTCTATTCATGCCCGCTGTGTTTAAACATGCATGCTAACCTGTCGTCCAGGAGACAATCGCAAAGTGCGCACGGACCTCTGTGGATGTGGATGTGCTGACGTTCTGCAGGCTGCGACGCATGCCGTGCGCGCAAGGTGCGGTGTGCACGAGAGAACCCAGAAGACGCCAAGCAGTCGTGCAAGCACTGCATCACGCTGGGCATCCCCTGCACGTACGACTACCAGCCCAAAAAACGGGGGCCACCCAATCTGTAAGCCGTGTCTCGTCTGTCCTGTCTGCGGCCTGCTCACGGCCCTCGAGCTACCTTCGCCGGCTGCAGGAGGCTGCAGCTGCGGCGCACGACCGGCCCGCCGACGAGTCGTCCGCGTCGCCCGTGTCTGTGTCCAGCCCGCCCTCTGCAGTTCTCTCGCCCTCTGTCACAAAAACCCCGGTCAGTCCATTCCTCGATCCTCCCTGCAAGCCCGGCCCGATCCCGCCTTCGCGCTATCCCATCGCTGCGGACTCTTTCCATCCCCACTACACCTACGCCAACGATCTCGCTGACTCTCTCAGCACATATCCCCTCTTCAACTGGTCCTACAAACAGCACCCCGCTCCCAACGTCATCCCTCCCCTGTCTTTCTATTACCGTCCCTATCATCTCGAAGACATCGCCCCCCGTGACACAATCTCCCTTATCATTGCTCTCTTTTTTGACTTTGTATACCCTCTCACCCCATGCATCCACAAGCCCTCCTTCATGGCCGATCTCCATGCGCGAAGAGAAGAGCACGACCCCCTCTTTTTTGCCCTTGTCATGTCAACCGTAGCCTCTACCTTGGTCCAGGTGCCCCGGTCCTATCTCCCAATGGACCGTCCTGTCGTCCGGAAGCTCGCACAGGTAAGTCCGATGCGTGGCCACGCTTATCATTCTCAAAAACCCTCCCAGATTTGTCATGAGGCCAGCCGACACATCTCTGTTGCTTCCTATGATCCACCAACGTCAATGCACGTTGTGATTCGATACTTGTCAGTGTTCCATTGTCTTCAAGCAACGTATTTACACCCTCCGCAGGGATTGTGTCTATCATTTCTGTGAGGGCCACGACGCCACGCAGCACGCAGCATTCGGCGAAGCTGCACACATCGCTGTTACACTCAGAATGCACGAGGAGGCATCGTACGAAGGCCTCGATCCTATTGAATGTGAAGTAAGACGCCGGACGTTCTGGCTATTGTTTGGAGGTTTGTGAACCTGCTCAAGCTCCATTCAATCCCTGACCTCATTTTCAAGCCGACAAGTCAATGTCAATTCTTCTCGGACGCCCCATCTGCCTGCGTGACGAAGACTGCACCGTACATTTCCCAAAAGAGCTCGACGATGAATAGTACGTACCCTCCTCCATGCCTTGTTTCCAGCTCTCATTTCCCTCTATCAGCATCACCCCCAGTGCCTACCTCCCCCAACCACACGGAAAAACCGCCACCGTCTCCGGCCTCAACTACACATCCAGAATCTTTGCACTTTTAGGCGAGATACTGGTCCGCATCCGCGTAGATAAGCGGTCACCGCCCCAAGGCCAATTCGCCACCGCTCGGCTCGAGGAGGTCCAGTCGCTACACCAACGAATACTCACCGCCCTCATCCACGCGCCCGAGCCACTCCGCCTCAAATCAGTGCACCCGCAATCTCGTCTCCCACCCGAATTCGGCGGTGCGGGTTTCCGCCAGGCGACGTTTGCAGAAGTCAAGGACTTTTTTGACAACCCCAATGCCTCCCGCGCCAACGCGCTCAACCCGTTCCTGGTCATGCAGGCGAATCTCTACGTCACTCAGGTGCGTAGCGTGGTTTATCCTGGCTTTCGCCGTGCTAATCATAATCTTATAGCAACTCGTCCGATTCGTCATCGAGCAGTATCGCGATGAGCTTATCGTCTCGCTCCAAGGAAGCATTGAAGAGATGCAGGTGGCCGAGGATCGGCAGGCTGTCGCCAGCGACCTTCTCAACATCCTCCACAGGTTAGTTTGCTTCTTCCGTTTGTCTACAGCGAGTCTAATCTGTTTGCACAGTATCCCGATACAGTCGATTGCAACCAATGGACCTAGCCTGGTAAGACCCCACGCCTTAGTACCCGGCCGTCCCTGATTTTCACCGTCAGGTTCACAAGGTCCGTTTTGTGGCATCCACGTTACTGGATGCCGTCAGGAAAGCCGAGACCGCTCCGGCGTCCGCTGCACGGGCACACGCATACCTTTGTACGTTCACACCCACACCCACATACTTTGAGATGACCCTTGATGCTGAATGATAAATAGGGGACTTTTTGAGCATCCTTTCGGAGATCGAACGAAATTATCTGTTCGTACAGTAGTCTTTTTGCGTGTCGGAAAGAACTGACGGCTTGTGAAGACTTGATGATGATCGGGATGGGAACTCGAGTTGTGCTGATGGGTTGATGATTGTTTAATGTTTTGATTTTTAACGTTTGTCGCTGTGAATTGCTGCTGTTTCTTATTTTTTTATGTTTGATAATGCTCTCTCTCTCTCGCTCTTCACATGGATACTGTATCTTTTAGTGTGCTATCAACACAAGTCATTTATTACACTTATTTACACCTCTGACAATTACATACAATTGTAATTTACATCAGTATATCTTCCACACTATGGATACATGTACATAGTAACATGACCTTGACCTCCCCGCCAAAAAATCCGGCATTCTAAGTGGGAGCCTCGAAGCTTCACGCCTACAAAACCCCACATTACCCCACATCGGGCTTTATAGCCTCCGTGATCACGATCCAAAATCTTCGGAACAGCTGATGCCGTTGAGGGGCACCTGCTGACTGCGAGTCCGTGGCAAGAAGTATCACGTGCTTTGCACCAAACACCCATTGTTCATTACGACCAGGGGCTTCCTCTTCCTCTACCAGGGCCGCTACCGAACCTACTTATATTACTTGTTACGCGCGCACGCGCACACGCCACGCGCTGTTATCGCTCTCCTGTCTTCCTGATGGCTGCTCATAATAAAAACACCGAATCTGAGAATCCCACATCATCTGCCGCGTCTGACCAACAGCAGCTTACGGAGGAAGAAGCGAGCCGCTATGACCGCCAGATGAGATTGTGGGGCTTGGAAGCACAGCAGAGGTAGTTGTTGTTTTTTTTGGCCGGTGCGTTTTGTGGTTATTGTTGTTGATTGCATAGGGTAGGATGCGTAATGCGACGATTATGGTAGTGAGGCTTAAAGGTACTGCGGCTGAGACTGTTAAGAATGTGGTTCTGGCTGGTATTGGGAAGTTGGTTATGGTTGATGGTGAGGAGGTTACGGAGGAGGATCTTGGAGCTGGGTTTTTCTTCAGAGATGAGGATGTTGGAAAGAATGTGAGTTAGAATGATCGTGTTCGTTTGTTTTTTTTTCTTTTCTTCTTGGTCGAATGGAGATTTGGTGGTTTTTTCTCGGTTTGTTTGTTTGTTTTATTGACTCTTTTGTCTTGTCCCCTTTAGAGAGTCGAGGCTGCCAAATCGAGAGTGGAGAGCTTAAACCCGCTTGTGACTGTGGAGACGATCTCTGATGCATCGGTCCTAGTGGGAGACGAATTTGAGGATCTCGTGCGAAGAGTGGATCTCGTATGTGTAACTGATTGGGATCGGGACGGTCTGGTAAGTTTTTGTACAGGTCTCCACTGCCGTGGAGTCGTCCTGCCCTCCACCCTCTTTTTTTTCTCGTTCTTCTTCTGATGACAATTTTCCCCTTTTGAGATCCGAATGAATGAAGTTTGTCGTAAAAATGGGAAACCTTTCTATTCGGGAGGAACATACGGTTTGCTTGGCTACATTTTTTGTGATCTTCTGAATCATGATTACATCGCCCCGTGAGCTCTTTATTATTGGAGCTGTGCCACAACATCACGGGCCGCTCGAAACTTGATTCTATTTTTTGACTATCCTTTCTACCAGGGATCGCTCAGGACTCCTTGATTACAGAGGCCGATGTCAACAAACAAGTTTTAACGCAGGCACCAGAAACGCTACTCGAGTTGGCTTTTCCTTTCTTCATGTGACCAAGCTATAACTGACTTGCCGATGATCATCAAACAGAACTATCTCAACCACGGCGGCTCACGAGTTCTCTCCAGTTTGTGCTATCGTCGGCGGTATGCTGGGCCAAGATATACTCAAGGCACTCGCTGCTCGTGAACCGCCAATCGCAAACTTCTTCGTTTTTGATGGTAATACTGGTGCTGGAACTGTGACACGCATGAGTATGCCTTGACCCGTCAATTGTACCATATCCTCTCGTATTCCTTGTGCTTCCATCTCGTGCCTTCGTATAACGAACCTCAACTATCTTTTTCCCGAGATCAAAAGTCTGTAAAGCTCTGTGCCGTGGGGTCCGCGGCACAGATGACGTCTGCGGCGTCGAAAAGCTTGTTTTTTTCTGTGTGTCTTCCACGTAATTGAAGTCTGCAAATGCGGACATTGTGTCTCACCAGAGTCGAAAGTTGACATCATTGTGGCTCTCTTTGGTTCCTTCGAGATGAAATTAAAACTTTATCGAACTTTAGGTTGAGAACTCTTCCTTCTTTTTTTGTTTCTGTCTTCCACGTAGCTTGTTCACAAGTCTGCGAATGCGGACATTATATCTCACCCAGAGTCGAAGGTTGACATCATCGTAGCTTCCTTTGATTCTTTCGCGTTGACATCAAAAGACTATCGAACTTTAGGTTTATACAGCTTGTATATCTGCCTTTGTGGATGGTCTGACGTGAACTCTATTTATTCAGGGCTCCACACATTCGCAAAGAATCCCGAATGTCTTTTACTTCAGGAGTAAACAAGAAGCCAGACTTGACAACATGGTTCGAGCATACATATCGGACACGGCTCCCCTTGTACGCCCCATCATCTGTACTGCTGAAGACTAATCATACCAGGTTAAGTGTTTAGTCAGTAAGCTTTTCCCGTGTGCGGCGCTTGAACGAGTCGATGAATCCTGCCGAGATTCGACAGAAATGGATGTCTCAGTGGCTTTTTCTGTAGGGTACTTAATTAGACGGGAAGATACTCACGATCTGACGAATATTGGTGCTTCGGGAGCGGGCCGCCGGTTCTCGTGACGACCAAATTACTCTGACTGGCCGACCGCGGGACCAAAGTATAACTATGTATGTGTTATTCAATATCTTTGTTTGGCGCGGACCAAATCATCCCCACTTCTTTCGGGGTTTGCTAAAGAGACAGTCACGAATACTCGAGGCGATGGATCAAACCTTGGATTGTATGTAAGATGATGTACGTCTGTTAAACTCATGGAAGGTTATAGTAAAGACTCAACAAAAGTTTGCATTTAGCTTTTTAATGATGTGACTGGACGATGGTGGCCGTCGCCAGAACCCCGGATACGGGAAATGCATAGACGTCGCGGAAGTGGGCATGCTGTACCTGTTTAGAGAATCTTCAGCATGCGGTGCAAACGGGGTGGCATCACGTACCTATGCTGAGGATCACGGCCTTGGGGTATGATGTTGATGATGTTGGGACATCCAATACCAAGTGGTCATAGGGTGCCTCAGACTGATGTCATTTGTATAGGTGATGTGGAAAATTACCAAGTTGCGATTGACGACGTCGACAGATGAGCTGGGTCGCGATTTGGGAACTATGTACCTAGAAGCGTCCACAACCGATGCTCCGTATTTTGCTCCTAAAAATCTATGCATTTGATAATTAACTTGCTGATCCTATTATGTCTTCATATGGCAGACATGCTGACGGTGTCCTTTATCTACTGGCTTCCCATCCTCATCAATCTTTCCATCCTCAACAAGCCCACTTACATGCTCAGTGACCACACAATTGTATTTGGACTAACACCCGCTGATACCCTCCTTGCGTTCATACTACTTATTCATAGTAGCCTTTCAGTCGCTTGACGGACTATTGCTGTGCCTAGTCAGCACGAGAGATGACCAGTCGATCTTGCGGAGTCGCGGTGCACCTCTTGATCGATATACATATGGTCCTGAGCTTCGTTACGCCACTCCAAGTCTTTTGCAGAAACATGACGATGTGTAGTCTCGTGTCGCTACCTAGGAACTCAGGTGACCCGGCGACATGCATCTTAGTCTGCCGGTACCCACGAACAACTCTCGTTTCCTGTTTTTGAGATGGACGCTTTCGACTGCATTGTTATCGGCTCAGGTCATGCGGGCAGTTGTGCAGCGCTCTCTGCAGTGGAGCACGGTTGTCAACGCGGTGAGTTCTTCATCCCCTCGATGCACAGGTCTGGGTCAAATAAAATTCACGCTCCAAAGTTCTTATGATTGACAAATGCCCTGAGGAGTGGGCAGGGGGCAATGGTTACTTTACCGCTGGCGCACACCGGACGGTGCACGGGGGATTACGAGACCTTCTTTCCATTGTAAAGAACGTACCTTCCCCGGAGGCAATCGAACGTATCGATATGGAACCGTATACGCGGGAAAATTTCGTTGGAGACATCATGCGACTCGGGAACGGCAGATCCGACCCGGCACTCGTAGATACATTGGTCGACAATTCGCGAGCTGCCATCACTTGGCTTGCGAAGTCTGTTCAAGTTCCGTTCGCGTTTTCATTCAACCGGCAAGCTTATGAAATTGATGGAAGACAAAAGTTTTGGGGTGGCATGGTTCTCAGCGTTGAAAACGGCGGGAAAGGTTTGATTGCTGCGCATCAGAAAGCACTCCAAAAGGCTGGTGTCAAAGTTTGGTTTAGTACACCTGCAGTGTCATTCGTTTTGAGTGACGACAAGATTTCGGGTGTCGTGGTTCGGAGAGATGGGCACGAAGTGGAGCTGAGAGCTCGCGCTGTGGTTTTGGCTGCAGGTGGATTTGAAGCTAATGCAGAACTTCGAGAAAAGTACCTTGGAGCTGGGTGGGCACAAGCTCGAGTAAGATGACCATGAATCATTTTTTGTATATTTACAGGTGCTATCACTGGCAGGTGCGTGGAACGCCATACAACACTGGTGATGGATTTGCCCTTGCAAAAGCAGTTGGTGCGAAATTTACGGGCGATTGGGCTGGCTGCCACAGTACTGCCTGGGATGCGAATGTGGCCATTAACGCGGGTGAGCGCGATCTCACGAACCAGTACACAAAATCTGGCTACCCCCTCGGCATTATGGTAAATGCCAACGGAGTACGTTTTGTGGACGAGGGGGAAGATTATCGCAATTATACGTATGCAAAGTTTGGGCGCGCCATTCTCAATCAACCAGGTGGTTTTGCCTTCCAGATCTGGGACTCTCAAGTCATAGCCTTCCTTCGAAAGGAAGAGTATGGGGAAGATGTTGTGGAGAAGATTTTCGCTTCTACCGTGGAAGAGCTGTCAGAGCGGCTAACTCAAAAGGGGATGACGGATAAGGAATGCTTTCTGATGACATTGAAAGAGTTCAACGAAGCCATCTACAACCACCGAGAAGAACATCCATATCTTCGGTGGGATCCAGCCGTGAAGGATGGGCTGTCCACTCAATCCAAAACCAAGCAGCTCACGCTACCGAAGTCGAACTGGGCGTTGCCGCTGAGCATACCGCCATTCATGGCCGTCAAGGTTTCCTGTGGGGTGACCTTTACGTTTGGTGGTCTGGCGATTGATCCTCAGTCAGCGGCTGTGCTGAGAGAAGGTGGTCGTGTGATTCCCGGTCTATTTTGCACAGGTGAGATGGTAGGAGGCCTCTTTTTTGACAATTACCCTGGAGGTAGTGGGTTAACTGCAGGTGCAGTTTTTGGGATAAAAGCTGGACAAAGCGCAGCCAGAATGATAGAATTTTGTTGATTTTGAATTAGTTGTATGATGTGATGTCATCGGACTTTATGAGACCGCAGACCCGTGACAAACTCTAGCTCAACCTCGAACCATTGACGCGCAAATCAGCCAACGTCGTCGAGCTCGCCAAAGCCGACGGCCTACACGTCTCATGTCGCTCGCAGGCATCGTGCAGCAGCCGAAAGAAGCTGTCAACCACATCAATTCAGAAAATGTAGAGATTGTATCAGGCTCCCCATTCCATCCATATGGCGCCCGTGTTGATGGTACACCAGTACGCTCACCAGGGTCTTACATTCTGTCACACTCAGGTTCTCCTTCTATGAGGACGGGACCCCCTCGCACGTTATCGTATACTCTTTCACCATCTTCGTCGTTACCCAGTGAGAACCCAGATCTCATGTCGCCCGACGGTATACCCAAGTTTCCGCTTACGTTTCCAAACAACTTTCGAAGCGCTTTGGAGTACGAGCAGACGGACAAAAAGGGAAAAAAGAGAGAGAGTCGAACAGGAGACGAAAGTTGGAACCCTATGAAGTGGTTCCAGGATCCACCAAGAGATTCACCAAGCCAGGAAAGATCAGGATTCGACCTCGATGCACAAGATTCGGGAGAACGCATGCTTCGCGCCGCGACGAGCCAGACACCGGTGAACAAGTCCCCAAGAAAAGGCTTTTCTAGTCATTTACAAGGCAGTTCCACCAACGAAACTCTAATCAAGCCCGGGGCTTCCCCTTCCCCTCACAAATCCTCAACTTCTCCTGCCTCTCTTAAATTCTCAACTTTGCGACGTGCTTTCTCTAGTTCTCCTGATTCTAATCCGGACGCGAGGCCAGGACGCGACAGTAACCGTTGGAGCATGATCCGTTCTCTGATACCTAAGATCATAAGTCAACACCAGGAAGAAATACAAACTGGACCTTCCGTAGCCTCTCATTCAGTGAATATCACTGACGAGCTCATTACTGGAGGCCTTGCCACTTTGATGCTCCGTCTATGGTTTGAACGTGACGAGAAAGATCATCGCCGCATACCGGTCCTTCTCCACCGCCTTCGCATACGAGTTAGTGACAGCCTGCACCCTTTGCATGGACATAAGTCTGTTTTTCGGATCGAATGCGAGTACGCAAACGGGGCGGCGCGCTGGGTGATATATCGCCAGTTACGCGATTTTATATCCCTACATACCCATTATAGTGTGACAAATGTATTAAAACGGAACGTTGACAAAATGCCCGAATTCCCGCGAACAAGTACGTCCTCAATCAAGCGCCTAATTTGCGTGTTGAACACATATCTAGGTCTACGTTACTTGAAATTTCTAAAGAAGGAGGGTCGCGATGTCAGTCAGACTGATTTTGCCCGTCTACAACGTGAATCCTTGGAAAACTACCTCATTGAATTGATTAGAGCGGTAGCAAGTACATCTTGCTTGTTTCCTACCACGTATTGCTCAAAGTATGTCTAGATGTTTCATCCGTCTTCGAATCGTCTGGCTGCATTTCTTGAGATCAGTGCTCTCTCGTTAGTAACGGCACAATCTGGAGGGTGTCAATACAAGGCTGGGTATCTTGAAATAGCTGCTGATGGCCTTGGTGGAAGCTTTGGACGAAAATCCGCAGGATGGAGGGCCAGAAAGGCTTCCAGATGGTGTGCTGTTCGTGAAAGCTATCTCGTTGTCATGGAGGAGCCAGGAGAGGTATCGTGTGGTTTGATTCAAGTTCGCCCCTGTATTCACTTCTGCTTACCTAGTTGACCGTTTGGGATGTGTTTCTCCTTGATCCTGAATTCGAGATTGAACGGCCGAAGCGATATTATAGGCAAGGCCTGAAGCTTCTACACATTGAGGGTCCTAATAGCTCGCATAAACCAAACGATAAGATTCACCATCCTGAGACAGGGCGTCGGTCTACGATTGGTTCCGTAAGTAGTAGGTTTTCTAGGCTCTTTCACGCAGATGGTGGACGGCGAGTGGCTTCAGTCAATGATGCACACAGAGATGATGACCATGACGGGTCAGCGCATGGCTCGGAAAGTTCGGAGTCCGTAGCCTCTCAAGCGCCTTCGGCGATGCTAGATCCTTCCACAAATGTGAACCCCTTGGCCAGTAAAAACGATGATCAAGTGCCGGAAGGACGTGATGATGTCTCGAAGCATACTTTCTATGTAACTAATGCTCAAATACGACTTAAACTATTCGCTCGTAATGAAGTAAGAGAAGACATTTATTTTTCGAGCTGATATCCATTTCTGATTGTTGCTATACCAGAGGCAAATGTTACAGTGGATTACTGCATTTGAGAAAGTGGCGGCGACTTCGCATTATGTCGGCAAGAACCGTTTTGACAGCTTTGCCCCCATCCGTTTTAATGTCGCTGCACAATGGCTAGTTGACGGCGTGAGGAAACCAGTCCCCAGTTGGTTACCACACTGATATGTTTGACAGCGTGATTACTTCTGGAATCTATCGCGTGCCATCCTCCTGGCTCGGGAAACCATCCACATTCACGACTGGTGGATATCTCCAGGTTAGAATCAGCTTTCTTGTTGAAAAGAAATTCATCTTACAGTACAGAGCTTCATATGCGACGCCCAGGTAAAGACCGATATAGGCTGGACCGGCTGTTGGAGAGGAAGGCAAAGGAAGGCATCAAAATCTATATCATTCTATAGTGAGTGTCACATTGTCTGAAAGCATGCACATGTCAAATTGCATGTTTTTCTAGCCAAGAAGTTTCAAATCGTACCACCCCTACTGACAGCAAGTAAGCTTGTGACCATATGTTCAGGTTCAGGGGGCGATAATTTTGGTGATCTAGCTATGCTAAGCAGCGTTTGATGTCGCTGCATCCAAATGTAATGGTTCAGCGATCTCCGTCTCATTTTCAGACCGGTACCTTCTATTGGGCACATGTGACCAAATTTCTTTCGTTGGATTGTGGCATTCTTTGAATTCTTTTGAACCCCATTCAGCACGAGAAACTGTGTGTGATTGATCAGGCTATTGCTTTTATGGGTGGTCTTGACCTCTGTTTCGGACGGTATGTGACCTATGGTTGATGATTCATCAACATTGATAAGTACGACGCAGGTGGGACACGCCACAACATGTTCTTGTGGACGACACTGAAGGCACTGACCAGCCAGAAATTTGGCCAGGTGTGGCACGTGCATATTGCACACAACTCATGGAGACTTACCTCTCGTCACATAACATAGGAAAGGATTATAGCAACCCTCGAGTGACTGACTTCCATACCCTAAACAAGCCCGAAGAAAATATGTACGATCGTACAAAAGTGCCAAGGATGCCCTGGTATACACCTTCGACATATCTGGTTATCGAAATTGAATGTGCTTTGTTTAGGCATGACGTAGGACTGCAGGTGGTCGGACAACCTGCCCGGGATCTCGCGCGCCACTTCGTGCAGAGGTTAGTGATGGGGTAGGATTTTCACACCGTGTTGTTGACGTATGTTTCCAAGGTGGAACTATCTCCTGAGAATAAAGGTCCGTTTTAGTGTGAGATCTCGGTCGTCAAGAATTAACAAGGGAATTAGAACCACTCTCGTACAATGCCATTTTTGTTACCCCCACCGGAGTTCAAACTTGGGGAACTGCATCAATTGGGCCTCACCGGGACATGTGAGATGCAGATCTGCCGCTCCGCCGGGCCATGGTCGATGGGCACACCTGCGAAGATTGAGCATTCCATACAGAACGCATATCTCAAGGGTTTGTGCTCGTGCCTTTCCGCTGGGAGTTTTGAAGCTGAGAATTTGTCAGCGATTCAAATGTCTGAACACTTCGTGTACATCGAAAACCAGTTTTTCATTTCCTCGTATGTTTTCAACTATTTCCAATCTTCTAATCTATGAGAATTGATGGTAAATACTCACGGCAAGGACTACTATAAATGATGTCAAAGTCGAAAACAAAATCGGAGATGCGATCGTCCATCGGATTATTCGTGCATACCGCGATGGTACTCCGTGGAAGTGCTGCATTGTAATACCATTGCTCCCTGGCTTTACTTTTCCTGTCGATCACAGTGATGCTAGTGCGGTGTGTCGCGATTGTACAACCGAGGCTTTCGACAGTCAACTCATCTTGGTGTCTGGTTAGATCCGGATCATTCTTGAATGCCAAAACCGCACTATCTCTCGAGGTCCAAATTCAATATTCGCTCGACTACGCAAGGAAGGCATTGATGTTCGGAAATAATATTCGATCTCTTTTCTTGTTCTGAAGAGTCGTTTCCATAGCCGGATGAGTACATCTCTCTCTTTTCGCTGCGCAACTGGGCCAAGATGCGTGGGGATGTCCTAACTACAGAACAGGTTTGCATACTGTCATCGGTGAGATAGCCTTTCTGATCGATCTCCACAGGTCTATATACATGGTAAAGTCTGCATCGTGGACGATCGCCTAGCCATCATTGGTAGCGCCAATATTAATGAGCGCTCTCAGCGCGGAGATCGCGATTCCGAATTGGCCGCTGTGATTCGAGACACAGACATGATCAACTGGTAAGTGCACCGTGGGCTATATGGCGCTCTTGAACTATATTCGAGCCATAGTACCATGGCGGGAAAGCCGTTCAAAGTCGGACGTTTTGCCCATACACTTCGAGTTCGATTGATGCGAGAGCACCTTGGAGTTAATGTGGACGCGTTGGATGAAGAAGACCTCATGGCCAATGAACCCGTGCAGCCCGGGTATGCAGAAAACGGCTGGGATCCCGATACGGAGCAGGTTTATGGAAGAGAAGAGAATGTCACGCATATCAAAAAATCTAAGGAGACTACTCCTGCCGGCGCGTTGTTCCGTGATACACTTAGTGGTGCTAAGCAGGGTTTGATGTCCTCCTGATGATCAGTGATTGTTCCTTATGCTGTCTATAGCTGTCCAGGCAACGGGCGAAAATCTATCCAAGACCACGACGGACATTCTACATAAGATAGGCGTCGGGGTTGTCTCATCTGCAGCAGGCGACGATATCTTGGCTGAACGGAAAACCTTAACACGTGAGGGTAAAGAAGCATCTGGATTCGCGAGTGCAATGGCGCCCAATCTCGAAGAAAAAATTCTTGCTGAACAAACGCACAAGTATTCCGAGCAAGAGACCGATGCAAGTAAGGAATTGATCGAATGTGATGATTCCAATTTGCGCTCCCACAAACTAGTCGGCCAGGACGAGGATGCTCAACTTCGCATTGATGATCACACGTTATACGGTGCCCCGTCTGACGCACCGAAATCCCCTCAGATCGACAATCTTCCTCATACCTCATCAGGAGTTAGTGATACCGATAAGGGAGAGCAGGCTGCCGTTGAAGCACGGGTGTCAACACGAAGGTCGCTGAAGCTATGGAAGCTGAAGTCTCCGCGTCCCAAAGTTGAAGTCGATGGATTCGAAGATCCTATATCTGACCTTTTCTGGAAGAATGTATGGGTGGCCAGTGCTGTACACAATGCAAGTTGATTCGTTCATTTATTTGGCCCCTACTAACTGGAAATCCAGACAGAGATTTATAGGAAGGTTTTTCATGCAATCCCCGATGATTTGATCACGACATGGAAACAATATAAGGAATTTGTTCTTCATCACGAAAGATTAAACAAAAGAGTACGTCTCTTCGCTAAGATATACTTCGTTTTTTTTTCATCGGCTTGTCTTCTCTCTAGCCTCGTGACAGTACGAGTTCAGAGCCCGTTGGTCGAGTCCCATCAAAGGCGGGCGATGAAAATACATTCACGGATTCAGGTTCTAATGAGATAATTCATCGAAATCGAGAGGGCCCAGAAAACCCTTCGACATCGACTTCCAATAGTGTCGCCGATCATTCGGAAAAAGATCTTCGACCAAGACGATTCACCCGAAGAACTGAGCCCTTTGAGAAGTGGGAACGCGAAGAAATGGAGAAGCTCTTGGGTCAAACTAATGGACATTTGGGTATGTTATTCGATTCACAACATCTTGAAATTTGAGAAATGCTGTTCCAAGTCCTGTTCCCCAGTCGCTTTCTGGAAGGCGAAGATGTTGCTAATAACTTTTTGTTCAATGCTGATCGGTAAGATTACTCCCAACCTTCGGATTATGCACTGAGATTTATATCCAGACTGTTACCTTTGCCAATCTACGACTGACTGATCCCACTGCTCTCCATCTGATTTATCATATTTTCCGTTTAATTGTGTATCAATTCAACAACTGTATGATAATAGAATATTCTATTTGTATCATACATATCTCACCTTTCTGGCGTCGATTTTTTCGCTCAATTTCAATCCGACGTTAAGGATAACAGGGCTATCACAGCCAGAATATCTAGAGGCTGCAGGATCAATCAAAGAACGGTGGTGCTTCTCAAGTACTTTCCTCGAGCCGTTTGAACAAGCTCGCTTGTAGTTGCTGGTACGGTGACGGTGACTGTGAGCGGAGGCGAGCAGACAGTCCCATTGTTAATGAAGACAGGCACAATGATTCCCAGGACACTTGGGTCAAGAGACGAGACCAGCCAGTGTACCAGTGGCTACATCACGGCTTTGTCAAAGGTATTTGTGATGAACTTCGCAATCTATGTGTTGATTCATCCTTTGTTTGGAAGGTTGAAGCAATGAACAGTGGTTTCCAGTTGAAAGGAGTCTTGATAGATTGAGATAGACGCGTCTTCCATAGACGTAGAGGCAGATGTACGTGTGAAAGAGGGTGTCTTGCACGGATCATTTCCGATTTGGATGAGATAACTCAATTTGGCTTTTCTTTGTTGTTGGTACTTACATCTGTTACAGGTACACCAGACTGGTGGCCTATCATCCAGCGTTAAACCAAGGCTGACGTTCCAGACCCGTAGTCCTAGAACCTTGGCCCGCCCACCCTCGCAGCTCACGCGGACCAACCTACAGGACACGAGCGCAGGAACTTCGAGCCAAGGGACCTCCGATTCCTTCCCAAAAACTGTCTCAGCAACGAAAGCTGACAGCATTATATACGTTACGTTGCGCCTGCATAATAGACTGACCACGGCTAAGGTCTTCTTGTAAGCTCCTCGAGGGCTGGAATACATAAACCAGGGTCCTCCTTCAAGTATTTCTTTCGTATCTCTTGCAGCTTTCTTCTCGTCTCAAAATCTAGGATATGTCTGCCGATCCCCTGAAGGCCGAAACTTTATCGAAACTAACTGTCCCTCAATTAAAAGCAATGTGCAAAGACAAGAAAATAACAGCCTATTCGAAACTTCAGAAAGCCACGATTATTCAGAAGATTCTTGATTATGCTAGGGGAGAACCAACTCATTCCATCAAGCCGGCTGCTATACTGCAGGAAGCGTCGCGTCGATCGAGCTCGAGCACAACGGGAGTGCCTGTTTGTGGCCTTGCAGCCGACTCCGACGTCTCTCAAGCGACTTCTCAAAAGCATGCAAACGTTCACGTACCAATAATAGCGCAGAAAGGTTCTCCTCATTCCGTGAATGATCCTGGAGCCACTTGCCATCCCACACCGACTCCACCAACCGCTCCCTTGGGGTCTTCCCGATCTCCATCCAGGATCTCTCCAAGACACTCTGCACTAAAGCGTAAGGCAGAGATGGCGCCACCGAATACCAATGTCCTCAAAAAGAAGACTATTATTGCAATCAACTCCCCGCATATAACCGGTCGATCTCGAGGACTGGAGCTGTCGACATCTTCTGCTCCTCTCAGTCATCATGCAGTTGGTTCTCCATCACTGCTTGGGAGCGGGCCTGGGAGCCTCCTTGTAGCTCACTTCCCTCCGCCAGCCGTTACAACTGTTCCGGAGACTTTGACACTGTTGCCACCTCGAATTGCTTGCTCGATCTCATCTCTTCAAAACGGCCCTGCCGGGCAGACCCAGACCATGAAAACTAGGAAACGGTTCGTCCCTCTCGTGGTCAAGAAAGCAGAAAAGTCTACTAGTATCCAACAAGACGCGATTTCTCAAGGTCTTCTTGCAGCTGAAGTTGTTAATATGCCACCATGTACATATGCTCTGGTTGACTTTGATAATCCTCCTGTGTTGCAACTCCTGCCTGTTTTGATGCCCCCATCTTTGTCACAGCGCAAACATGTCTTGGGGTTCTCTCTTGCATTCTCCTTTGTCTCACCGCTGGATCTCAAAAGCCTTGCTCAGTGCTCTCGTCTCTTTCGATATGCAGGTCTGTCGCTGCAAATCAACTTCTTTGATGATTGATTTATATGATCATGGAAGTGTACATTTCCGCAGCACAGCGTTTGATTCGGGACTTTTCTGGACATCGGCTCACCCTCGTGATGAAGCAATACTCAAAAAACACGATAAATATGTGGCCATACCTTGCAGCTCGTCAAAAAGAATGTATCACTCGCAAACATACCTTTCTGACCTCGTTCCTTGGGAAGGCCTACGGTGGCAAATCCCTGATCTTAAATCGCCTATGGGCGAGTCCTGATAATCCAAAACAAGCGACTATTGCGGCAAGGTGAATTGAGTCCTACTCAGGAGTGATCAGACTTGACCTCTGAAAAAGATTCCTCCTCACTCGTTTGTTCTTTCAAGTGTCCATTGGCCTGACAATAGAGACGATCTTCACAATTGTCGATGTCCAGGAAGTTGTCGAAGGTGAGATCTGGAGTGTTGAAACACATTCTTCTTGTGGTAAGGAGATACTGTACGTCCTGGAGGCGACATGCGAAGTTATTGGCCATCCTGCACCACGCTTAGAAGAAGGAAATGCCCCTCGGAACGCGATACCTTTGCGAGCAGACTGGTCTGCCTATGTCCATCAACACCTAACAAGGAGTAATTATCTCCCATCACTGTTGGAACATCTAAAGTGGGCAAACTATGAAGAATATTATCGAGGAATAAGCAAATTATGGTTGTCGAGGATAGAAGCTGAAGGCAAAATTGGGGTTGCAAAGCGAATTGTCGCAGAACGGTATGTCTTGGCCTGTGTGGTCAGAAATAGGTACGGAGATTTCGACGACAACTAAACCTATTTTGCCTGAGACCTCCTCCAGTATCAGCGGTCGTTGGATGTCGTCGACTGAGATGGCACAGGAAAGTAACGGTCTTCCATCGCAAATTCAAAGACCGTCTAAAGGAGAAATCAGGCTTCACTTATTCTTGCCAGCGTGGGTCTTCTGTTAAATTCGCCAACAATCTTCGCGCTAAACTTTCTCCAGACACCATCACGTGGAGAGCGTACACTTCACGTCGTCTGATCGAAAACCACTTCACAACGCCGTGGCAATAGTACAGACACCTGCAAGGGAATATTTTATTCTCAAAGACAACGGAATGCAAATTGGTTGTGAAGAAGACGGGGTTGCGCATGTGTGGATGCAACTACTTCAATGCGACGCAGGTGGCCGGGCTCGATGATGAGAGTTTCACTTATATGTATGGGTACACGAGTTTCGCCTTCTATAAGATCCTTCTACAGCTAGTCTTGTCCGTTCAACAATTGATGCCACGGCATTTTCCCTATTGGGTTACTTTGATTGCATCTTGTTTGAGGTTACAAGTGAGGATTATGACATTGCCTCGCGAACATGGTGTCAGACTTGACCTGAAAATCCAATTGACAATTGATACTCTTCTGCTCATAGCTTCAAATATTCAGCTGCCAGCAGACCATATATTGGCGCGTGTGCCGTGTTGTAACTTGTGAGCCGCACCAACTATTTGGAAAACAGAGATAGCAGATTGAAATCAAAACCATAACCAAGCGAAGTGAGGTTGCAGAGGCTGGACGCGTGAAGCCGTGGCAACGAGAACGAGGTCCGTGCACAAGTCACCGGAGCCGTTGCTTACCTCAGCAATAACTCTTTCTCCATTTCTACCAAGCTGAGGATGAGTTACCCTCCTCCCCCCCCTGGTTTTGTGCCACCCCCTCCTCCTGGGATGCCTCCCATGGGTAATGGAGCATCTGCCTCACAAATTCCGCCAGAAAGTAAGTCGTTTGACCTGTTTTAGGGATAGTTATTGATTTATTTTCCAACCACGTCTAGTTCTTGTTCAGAAGTCTATGAAATGGATTCAGATGCAGAAAAAACGATACGGTGAAAGGAGAAAAGGAGGTTATGTTGATATGGGGAAGCAGGTGTGTTCTTTTACACGAAGTCTACTGTCGCACATTGGCACTTTGACGCGTTGTATTGACAATCCATTTCTAGGACTTACCTCCTGAGCACGTTCGTAAAATTATCAAGGATCACGGAGACATGAGCAACCGAAAATTTCGCAACGATAAACGCGTTCACCTCGGTGCTCTCAAGTATGTTCCCCATGCTGTTATGAAGCTTCTTGAGAACATCCCATATCCCTGGGAGCAAGTTCGCGAGGTCCCAGTGTTGTACCATATCACAGGTGCTATTACCTTCGTCAACGAGATTCCGCGAGTGATCGAACCAATTTACCACGCACAGTGGAGTACAATGTGGCTTGCTATGCGACGTGAGAAGAGAGACCGTAGGCATTTCAAGCGTATGCGTTTCCCCCCCTTTGATGACGAAGAACCTCCTTTGGACTATGGTGATAATGTCTTGGACGTGGACCCTCTAGAGGCTATCCAGCTGGAACTTGATGAAGAGGAAGACTCAGCGATTATTGAGTGGTTTTACGATGCCAAACCACTTATCGACACCCCGGCTGTGAATGGCCCCTCTTATCAATATTGGTCACTTTCACTCCCTGTGATGGCGAATCTCTATCGTCTTGGAAGGAACCTTCTCTCTGATCAGCCCGACCGAAACTCGAGCTATCTGTTTGACAAGAAGTCTTTTTTCACTGCAAAGGCCTTGAACATGGCTATTCCTGGTGGCCCCAAGTTCGAGCCTCTGTACCGCGATATGGACACGTTCGATGAGGATTGGAATGAGTTCAATGACATCAACAAGGTCATCATTCGTCAACAAATTCGTACCGAGTATAAGGTTGCCTTTCCTCATCTCTACAACTCCCTCCCTCGTTCCGTCCACATTGCTCCTTATCACTTTCCCAAAAACGTCTACATTAGGACAGACGATCCCGACTTGCCTGCTTTCTATTTCGATCCACTGATTAACCCTATCTCTCTGCGTGGCCACACACCGAAGAATGCGCCTCTCATCTCACATGAAGACAGCATCTTTGGTCCCAACAATGCGGATGACGATGATTTCGAACTACCTGAGGATCTCACGCCTTTCTTAGAAGACAAAGACCTTGAGTATGATCTCACTGCTGACGGCATTGCACTCTGGTGGGCACCAGACCCCTACAACCGTCGCTCAGGTCGTATGAGGAGAGCCCAAGATGTTCCCCTCGTGAAGAACTGGTATCTGGAGCACTGCCCGCCCAACCAGCCTGTCAAGGTCCGCGTGTCGTACCAGAAGCTTCTCAAGTGCTATGTGTTGAATGAGTTGAGGACAAGACCTGAAAAGGCGATGTCAAAGAAGAATCTGTTTCGACAACTGAAGGCGACGAAGTTCTTCCAGACCACGAAGTTGGATTGGGTGGAGGCTGGTTTGCAGGTGTGCCGACAGGGATACAACATGCTCAATCTCTTGATCCATCGTAAAGTACGTTTTCAATTTGAATGGAAGGTTCGGCGAAGACCGACTTGTTATGCAGAATCTGAACTACCTTCATCTCGACTACAACATGAACTTGAAGCCAGTGAAGTAAGCACACTAGTCCTTGTTTCCAAGTCTACGCTTACAATTTGATAGGACTCTAACGACGAAGGAGCGCAAGAAATCCCGCTTCGGAAATGCATTTCATCTGTGTCGTGAAATCTTGCGTCTCACCAAGCTCGTCGTTGATGCGCATGTTCAATACCGACTGGGTAACGTCGATGCGTTCCAGCTCGCTGATGCCCTCCAGTATATTTTCGCTCACATCGGTGCATTGACGGGAATGTATCGTTATAAGTACAAGGTTTGTGACACGTATTCACATTTCCTATTGTCGAATTAATTTACTGTGTAGCTTATGAGGCAAGTCCGAATGACTAAGGACTTGAAGCACCTGATCTACTACCGCTTCAACACAGGCCCTGTCGGTAAGGGTCCCGGATGCGGCTTTTGGGCTCCTGGCTGGCGGGTTTGGTTGTTCTTCATGCGCGGAATCGTTCCTCTACTTGAGCGATGGTGAGAACTCTTTCAACACGTTTATTATAGACCCTGATGACTTTGAATAGGCTCGGAAACTTGCTTGCCCGTCAGTTTGAGGGAAGGAATAGCAAGGGCATTGCGAAGACAGTGACGAAACAGCGTGTCGAATCTCACTACGATCTCGAGCTGAGAGCGGCTGTGATGCATGATATTTTGGATATGATGCCGGAGTCTATTAAGCAGAATAAGGCAAAGACCATTTTGCAGCACTTGTCTGAAGCATGGAGATGTTGGAAAGCAAACAGTGTGTTGTTTTTGTACTTAGTGTTGTGACACCGCTGATGATTTTCTTTTTCAGTTCCTTGGAAGGTTCCTGGTATGCCGACAGCAATCGAGAATATTATTCTCCGGTACATCAAGAGTAAGGCCGACTGGTGGTGCTCGTAAGTATTTATCATCTTTACATTTGCGGTTCTTTGCTGATCAAACATCTTAGTGTTGCCCATTACAATCGTGAGCGTATCAGGCGTGGAGCGACTGTCGACAAGGCTGTCGTGAAGAAGAACTTGGGACGTCTCACTCGTGAGTCTTATGAAACGGCATCCATAACTCTCGCTGAATCAGATGTCTTGTAGGCCTCTATCTCAAGGCTGAGCAAGAGCGCCAGCACGGATATCTCAAGGATGGTCCGTATATCAGTGCTGAAGAGGCAGTAGCCATCTATACGGCAACGGTCCACTGGCTCGAAAGCAGAAAGTTTGCGCCTATTCCCTTTCCGTGAGTCATTCGAGATTTTTGCGGTGGTTTTTTAAAAAAAAATCAATATGTTCCCAATACTAGGCCGCTGTCCTACAAGCACGATACGAAGCTTCTCGTGCTTGCGCTTGAGAAACTCAAGGAGGCGTATTCCGTCAAAGGTCGCCTGAACCAGTCTCAGCGTGAGGAATTGGCCCTGATCGAGCAGGCGTATGACAACCCCCATGAATGTAAGTACTTAGTGATTTCATGTGGATCAGTAATTTATGATTGCTAACAGGTCTGTCGCGTATCAAACGTCTTTTGTTGACGCAGCGTGCATTTAAGGAGGCTGGCATAGAATTCTTCGATACGTATGACAAACTCATTCCTTGTTATGACATTGAACCCGTCGAGAAGATAACTGATGCTGTAAGTCGTCAGACTTGGTTTACTATGGTCACTCACTCATTTGCGTGTAGTATCTGGATCAATTCCTCTTCTTCGAGTAAGTGGGGAATCCGAAGTCAGCCAGTGGTGTCTTGTCTTATCTTCTGCATAGGGCTGATAAGCGTGGTCTGTTCCCTGCATGGATTAAGCCTGCTGTATGTTGATGCGTAAACTCACCTTCCTGTACCATGTCTGACCATAAGTTCACAGGATACCGAGCCACCACCTCTTCTTGTTTACAAGTGGTGTCAAGGTATCAACAACTTGACAGACATCTGGGAAACAAGTGAAGGCGAATGCAACGTCCTTATGGAGACTGTTTTCTCCAAGGTCTATGAGAAGATTGATCTCACATTGCTTAATCGTCTGCTGCGTCTCATTCTTGATCACAACTTAGCAGATTATATCACAGCGAAGAACAACACAGGTACGCGATTCCTGTCCCATTTGCGATAAATCTGATGGAGCATTATCTAGTTCTAACATACAAGGGTACTGAAAACGGTCGTTGCTCGTTTCATATGTGTACTCACAGATACTGCAGATATGGCCCATACAAACGCATTTGGTCTTATTCGTGGACTTCAATTCTCTGCCTTTGTCTTCCAGTATTATGGTCTGGTTCTTGACCTTCTTGTCCTCGGCCTTCAAAGAGCAAGTGAAATGGCCGGTCCTCCCCAGATGCCAAACAATTTCCTCCAGTATCGCGACTCTGCGACTGAGACCCGTCATCCTATCCGACTCTACTCACGCTATGTTGACAGGCTTCATATCTTATTCCGGTTTACTGCCGATGAATCTCGCGACCTCATCCAACGTTATCTTTCGGCCAATCCTGATCCAACAAACAACAACGTTATCGGTTATAATAACAAGCGATGTTGGCCGCGCGATTGTCGTATGAGGTTGATCAAACATGATGTCAACTTGGGCCGTGCTGTCTTTTGGAACGTTAAGCAGAGTCTTCCTAGGTCTTTGACCACCATCGAGTGGGAGGACACTTTTGTTAGTGTCTACTCCCAGAATAATCCCCAACTGCTGTTTTCCATGTGCGGATTCGAAGTTCGCATACTTCCAAAGATCCGTACTATGAGTGGAGAGCAATTCTCGCTGAAGGACGCCGTTTGGAACCTCACAAACGAACAGACCAAGGAGCGTACTGCTCAAGCCTTCCTACGTGTGTCAGATGAAGGTGAGAAACTTGATGTCATTGTTTTTTCCCCGCCGGTTGACCCTTTTGTTAGGTGTCCAGCAGTTCAATAACCGCATTCGTCAGGTCTTGATGAGCTCAGGCTCAACGACCTTCTCGCTTGATTCTCTTGTCAAGGCCGAGAACAAGATTCAGACACGTGTCAAGATTGGTTTGAACAGTAAAATGCCTTCTCGTTTTCCTCCTGTTGTTTTTTATACACCTAAGGTTTGTCAATGTTCAATCATTGCTGGTATATTGGCTGATGTTTTATAGGAACTCGGAGGTCTTGGGATGTTGTCTATGGGGCACGTCCTCATTCCCCAGAGTGACCTTCGGTGGTCTAAACAGACAGATGTGGCTGGTACGTGTCTTGCAATTCTATTTAAGTTATCCCTCAATGTGTCATCCAGTTACACACTTCCGTGCTGGGATGTCGCACGAAGAGGATCAACTAATTCCCAATTTATATCGTTACCTACAGCCCTGGGAAGCAGAATTCCTGGATTCAGCCCGTGTCTGGTCAGAATACTCTATGAAGAGGAAAGAGGCAAATGCTCAGAATCGTCGACTCACTCTCGAGGATTTGGAAGATAGTTGGGATCGCGGCATTCCGCGTATCAACACTCTCTTCCAGAAGGATCGTCATACGTGAGTTTTTACTTTGACGTATTTCTTCTACTCTTACTGAAATTTTTTCAGATTGGCTTATGATCGTGGTTGGCGTGTCCGTACAGATTGGAAACAGTACCAACTCCTTAAGCAGTAGGTGTTTCTCTCAGCAGAGTCCCAACACAAACTCAGTGCTTGTCAGCAATCCTTTCTGGTGGACGTCACAGCGCCACGATGGCAAACTTTGGCAGTTGAATAACTATCGCGTTGATGTCATTGCGGCCCTCGGTGGTGTTGAAGGTATTTTGGAGCACACCTTGTTTAAGGGGACTTATTTCCCTACATGGGAAGGTGCGTCATTGTGCCCTTGCCGCTCTCCATTCCTCACTGCTTACATCTTAGGTCTGTTCTGGGAGAAGGCATCTGGTTTTGAGGAGTCAATGAGATACAAGAAGCTCACAAATGCCCAACGATCTGGTCTCAATCAAATTCCAAATCGTCGATTTACCCTTTGGTGGAGTCCTACCATCAATCGCGCGAATGTCTATGTTGGTTTCCAAGTTCAGCTGGACCTTACAGGCATTTTCATGCGAGTCTTCAGAACTTATTCACTTCACTTGGCTTTGCTCAACCTGAATTCTAGGCACGGAAAGATTCCAACTTTGAAGATATCTCTGATCCAGATATTCCGTGCTCACTTGTGGCAGAAGAGTCTGTATCAGAAATTCTATGTCGCGCACTATAAAGCTGACTGACTACTTTTCAGTTCACGAGAGTGTTGTTATGGATCTGGTACGTTTTTTCTGCGCGGAATCAGCATCCATAGCCAACAAATGTTTCTATAGTGCCAAGTTTTTGATCAAGAGCTTGAACCGTTGCAGATTGAGACCGTGCAGAAGGAAACAATACATCCTCGTAAGAGCTACAAGATGAATTCTTCTTGTGCCGACATCCTGCTCTTTTCTGCCTACAAAGTCCGTTTTGGATCACACAATTTCATAGCATTCTTTTCATTTGTTTTTACAGTGGAATATTGCTCGACCATCCCTCGTCACTGATGTACGTTCCCCTGTCAAACATCTGCATATCCCTTTACTAATGGTTTTCAAAGGTCAAAGATGTTCTAGATGGTACTACAAGCAACAAGTTCTGGATTGATGTTCAGCTCCGCTGGGGTGACTTTGATACTCACGATATTGAACGATATACTCGTGCCAAGTTCTTGGACTATGTCAGTTGCTTGATTTCAGTGACTGATAACACATTGAAGCTGTCTTGAATAGGTCTCGGACTCCATGAGCATTTATCCTTCTCCTACTGGTGTCATGATTGGCATGGACTTGGCATACAATCTCTGGTCTGCCTACGGCAACTGGTTCCCTGGCTTGAAGCCACTCATCCAGCAGGCTATGGCAAAGATCATGAAGGCCAACCCGGCGTGTCATGTGCTTCGTGAACGTATCCGGAAAGGTCTACAGCTCTACTCTTCTGAACCTACTGAGCCATACCTCAACAGTCAGGTAAGTGGTGTTGTACCTATAGTGCCATAACATATGGCTCAGCTTCTCTCCAGAATTATTCCGAATTATTCTCCAACCAGATTATCTGTTTGTCCTTATTTCCTTGCAGTTATTTGCCCTCGCTCATTAGTCAACAATAGGGTTCGTTGACGATACTAACGTCTATCGCGTTACGATGTACGTGAACCAGTATTTAGTCCTGATCATGTGGCTAATTGACCTTGATATCCTAGCCATAAGACGTTTGAAGGAAATTTGACCACAAAGCCCATCAGTAAGGAGAAATAACAATAGCAAAAGAGTCCCATCTTATGATCCCTATAGACGGAGCCATCTTCATTTTCAACCCTCGCTCTGGGCAGTTATTCCTCAAGGTCATCCATACAAGTGTCTGGGCGGGTCAAAAGCGTCTTGGGCAACTGGCGAAATGGAAAACTGCCGAAGAAGTTGCAGCTTTGGTGCGATCATTACCTGTTGAAGAGCAGCCCAAGCAAGTGATTGTCACGCGTAAGGGCATGTTAGGTGAGTATTATTAGATTTAAGTTTAGGCGTTACCGATTGATGGTCACTTGTAGACCCTCTCGAGGTACATTTACTTGATTTCCCGAACATCGTCATCAAAGGTAGCGAGCTTCAGCTCCCATTCCAAGCGTGCATGAAAATGGAGAAGTTTGGTGATTTGATTCTGGTAGGAGAACAGCATTCATACAAAGTTTGCTTTTAACTTTTCCCTGTTGAGTAGAGAGCCACACAACCTCAGATGGTTTTGTTCAGTCTCTACGGTAGGCTACATTCATCTTGTCATTAGACCACTCTAACGATTGGGTATCCAGATGACTGGTTGAAATCGATATCTAGTTATACTGCCTTTTCTCGCCTCATTCTTCTCCTCCGTGGTCTCCATGTCAACAACGAAAAGGCGAAGATCATCCTTCATCCCGACAAGTCGACGATTACAGAACCTCATTTCGTTTGGCCAACACTCACTGATGAGGAATGGATCAAGGTTGAGGTGGCAATGAAAGATCTTATCCTCGCTGTATATCTGATCCCTATTATCACCATACTAGCTCTGATCTCTTTTCAGGACTTTGGCAAACGCAATAGTGTCAACATCGCGTCGCTTACCGTTAGCGAAATACGAGACATAATTCTCGGCCAGGAAATTGCTGCGCCATCCGTGCAGCGTCAACAAATGGCTGAACTTGAGAAGAGTACGGAAGCTCAGAGTCAGATTACTGCTGTGCAAACCCAGACCACCAACGTCCACGGCGACACCATTCAAACTGTGACTAGTGAGTTGCCTGCTTCAATTTGATTCTATATTTCTTGAAGATTTATCATTACAGCCACCAATTATGAGCAGCAGGTGTTCAGCAGCAAATCTGACTGGCGTGTACGAGCCATTTCAGCCACACATCTTCCTCTCCGTTTGCAACACATCTATGTCTCAAGCGACGATGTCAAAGATGATGCATCTTCTTATACATACGTTCTACCGAAGAACGTTTTGCGTGCGTTCATTACCGCTGCTGACCTTCGCACCCAAGTGGCCGCCTACCTATACGGTGTTTCTCCACCCGATAACAAGCAAGTCAAGGAGATTAAGGTTAGTCTCGTCCTTAGTGCTCTTTGATTCTATTTATGTTTTGGTAGGCCGTAGTGTGGGTTCCTCAGCGGGGTAGTAACAATAGTGTTGAACTACCGAATCAACTGCCCAAAGATGACTTCTTACTGAAGGATCTCGAGCCCCTTGGATGGATTAAAACACAAGCTCTGGAGATCAATCACCTTTCTCCTACTGACGTCACCACACAAGCCAAACTCATGGCAGACCATCCGGAGTGGAGTTCCTCCTCAATATGTCTGACCGCATCTTTTACCCCTGGCTCTGTGTCGCTGTCGGCCCATTGCCTTACAGTTGCCGGCTTCGAATGGGGAAGGAAAAATCAAGACAACTCTTCCAACCCTCCAGTTAGTAGTTAAATCCACATCCTTCCAGGCTGTACTGACAATCTCTTCAACAGGGCTTCAATCCAAACATGTCAGAGAAAGTACAACTTTTGCTTTCTGATCGTATACTAGGCATGACTCTCGTGCCCGAAGGCCGTGTCTGGAATTATGGGATTGGTCTGACTCAGATGTGGTCACCAAATTTGAGTTTCTCGATGACTTTGGATACTCCTTTGTTGTTCTGGGCAGAAGAACACAGACCCGCGGCGTTCCTAACGGTGAGTAGTTAGTTATGTTTTCATTTTGTTGTACTTCACTAAATGTCTCTTTCTAGTTTGCTAATCTTGAGCAAGGCGAGGATAGCGCTGACGTTGAAAACAGTTTCGCATAAAAATATCATTTTGAACTTGACTGATTGCTTTGTTGTATTACTGTTGTATACTACCACGCGCAAATTCTTTTATCATTCATGATTGATTAAATCCTTTGAGTGCTGATCATGATATCTATATACTGTGGGATGGAATTGAACGAAGTGTCAAGCATATGGTAAAACAGAATGCAAAGTGATTAACTGTTAAGTTTCCGGACATCCGATGACTAAAACTAAAATTACACGCTCACAATCCTAAGAGAAACAACTGAACTTGGACGCGAGAGTGAGATCAACTTGCGTTCAGTGTCAAGAGACAACTTGTCCTCTTCTGCGCCCAGTGGTTCTGTATCTGAACCCATGACAGATATAGGCTTCGAGCCCCGCCGAGGAGGCGGAGGCAACGGCATGATCTCAGGATGGGATTCGGGGAGGGCACGTGGGGATGATAGTTGTGGTTTCTTGCTAAGGTCCTCTCGGTGTAACTCGATCCTCTCTGCAATTGGTGTTTCTGGCGGAGATACCGTTAAGCCAGTTACTTCTGGCATTGGGCGACTGAGCGGCACAACTCTGCTGAGGACATCTGATGGTAGCTGCGATTGAGGAGACGATCTCGTAGGCGGAGACGGTGCACTAAAGATTCGGGGTCGTTTGAATGGATTCGAGAGCGGCAGGGAGGAGGTTATGGATTGTGGTCCTGTGGGTGTTGGTGGTAAAGGGTCACTAGGTGGAGGAGATCGTAGGGAAGGAGCAACGAGAACGGCTGTTGGTGAGGCAGAAATACCGTTTGAATGCGTCGGTTTAGGTGGAAAACTCCCAGTAGATGTCCTTCGATGTGATTTTGATAGTATTTCGTCGGGACGAGGTGGTAATACACTTGTGGGCGGAGGTTTTGGGGCAATCATAGAGAATCTAAATGCACGACGTGAAACAGAATCACGGAATGAAGACTTGGCCGGTGGCGTTGGAGTGGTTTCTGGGGATGTAGCATCTTGATCAGGCGCAGGAGGAAGAGCAGACGTTGGTGCAGGACGCTGAGGGGGCATCGATAGTCTGTGGCTTGATGTTGGGCGAGAGGCAGAAGGAGACTGTAAGGAACTCGAAGCACTTAGTACTGAGGAACCTGAGGCTCGCTTGGAGAAGGACGGTAGGCTGGAAACAAAGCTCTTCTGAGTGGTCACGGAGTGCGTCGAAAGAGTCTCGCTTCTCGGAGTCAATTCTGCAGAAAAACGTCCCACTCGTGAAGTAGGCTCTTGATTCGTAGGAATAGACGGTGGGGGACCACTTGGCGGGGAATGTCTGCGAGGCAATATGCCTTGCCTGGACCATCGCCGCGAGCTTCGCTTAGTACCACCGCTCATCTTGTCCACAACTGCAGAATTTTCCATCGAAGCCGATGTAGACACAGACTGTATAGATGGTACCTTAGGCCGTTCAGGTGTGCCAAAGGTAAACCCTGACACAGCATTGTCCGTCTCTGCCGTAACGTCAGCGTCAACGGACTCTCCGGGTCGCGCCGGCCCGGCAGAAGTCCAACGCTTTCGCGGAGGAGGCTGAAGAGATGCTGCTCCCAATGAGAGTGACCGGTTGGTCCTGTCGGTCTTGATAGGAATGGGTTCCACAGATGACGTTGATGTCATTGTCGATGCCCAGTATATGGGACGGTCAATGACAGTTCTCCGATCCAGACGATATTCTGGTACCCCAGAGCCTGAAATAGGCAGACTTGCATGAGTCATGACAGAGTGAGGACGTGGATTCGTGTCTGCAGTTGGCCGACCGAGGAGGTAATCACCCACGCTCCCAAAAGAATCCTCTTGAGGATCTCTGTCTCTCTCATGCTGTGAGTCGATGGATGTCGCACGAGAACCGGACCGAGGTCGCGTGGACCCAGAGAGTAAGCCTCTAAGAGCCGCAACTGCATTTGTGGATCCAGACCTTGATACTGTCGCCTGTGAATGGCGGGACGATACCGATGATGCATAGTTACGCTCAGCTGTCGCGGACCCATTCTGAGTTGACCCATTCTGTGATATTTTAGGTTTTGTTGTTCTCGATGGAGTGATGAGACCCTGGGCACGCATAGAAAGCATTACGTCCATATCGCCACGAGGCTCAAATCCTACACCTTCGAGGATAGGCAAGCCCAACCCAGCTCGAATAGTCCTATTGCATCCCTGGTCAAAAAGCACAAAAGAAAGTAAATGTTGATTTTACCTTTGGCCTAGGATCGCCGTCTTTATGGCTGTGATCCATTTCTGGGCCTCTACTGGATCTGTTATATGTAAGAACCACATGGTTCGTCCATTTTCTTCACAATTAAGCTCCTTCTTCATGGCACCAACATCCACCCCTCCAACTTTGACAACGTGTTTACGGCCACCTACTTCCTCCTCGGATATAAAGACAACACTGTCTTCGTTGATCGCCAAGCGCTCCAGCTCTTTCTCCTCGCCGGCTGAAGACTTGAAGAGGTGTAAATATGACGGAGACGGTCCTGAACTCCGTGTGACAAGGGAATTTGGTGACGATAAGACCATAAATCTGCGGCGCCAATTTTTGGAAAGGGCAAAGATTCGAAGTGACGATGATTGATAATATTTGTCGAGCATGGTCCCGGATTGTTGGTATTGATCTATGAGTGTGAACGAGGATGGAAAGGGAGGGAACGGAGAGAGGGATATAGAAACCTTTCGACGGTGGACAGGTGGGCTGAAGGGATTGAAAGACATAGGAGAAGGTGAGTTGAGAGATGTGGAAGCAACGTTGACAATATCAGCCTGCTGCTCGCTATCTGCTGTAGTAGTTGGGTATCCTTGTTCCTGTCTTTGAACCTCCTTCCCTTCAAATACCTCAACATTTCCATCTAGTGAGTGTGTTTCCGGCGTCGGCATAACTTGAAGACCGATAGAATAGGCTGCGGCTTCCCTCAGTCTGTCACGCTCTTCTTCTTCCTCATATCTCCTAGCGGCACTAATTTCTATCACGTCGGGAAGAATATAAGGCATTGGAGGAGGTTCTCTTATTATGACCGGTCTTTTGCGTCCAAATTTGTTTAGAGCGTCCGAAGCAGCGACAAAAATACTTCCTCGAGCTTTTTTCGTGGGCATTGCATCCGCGGTTGAAGGTCGAGCAGATTCATGCGAAGTTTTGTACCGCGAAGAAGGAAAAGGCGCGTTTGGTGCTGAAAACCCCTCGTTAGCGACGTTGTGGATTAGAAAATAATTAAGGAACAGATTAACGCACCAAAAGGGAATGGTGCCGTTGTAGGAGAACTGTGCCCATTAAATATATCATGTGCTGTCTCCTTTCCCTTATATCCAGATTGTGTTGACGCCCGACGAGATCTTGAGTTCGTAAACCTGTCGGAGTTGTCTCTACCCTCAGTCCAACCCGATCTTTGGGGGCTATCTGACCGAGAGCCGAAGCGGAAAGGCATGAGGGAGCCAGGTGTTGTTCGGGAGCTGTGAACTGCCATTTCGCCGGGGTGTTCCCTCGTCGAGAACGACAGACTGGCTGCGTCCTGAGATCGAAAGAGAGAAGTTACAAGTTAGACGTCAATCCAGTTTCATCAGACGAGACGGGACTAAAAAGCTGACACGCCGAGGCACAGCCGCGTTCAAGTGATTACGACTTACTTCTTCTCTGTCTGTCCACATATCCGATACTGCTTAAGGCTTCATCCGAAGCAATGCCAATGGCGCAATTGTGCAAGAGAACAAGGTGAACAAAATGGGCATCTTCAATAAAAGATGCTTTTCGCTTATTTTTGTCGTACCTTTTTCGGTGCCTTAACAAACTTCTCAGGTCACAGTTTGGCATGAATGAATCCCGTCATGTCGTTGGAAAAGCTCGACGGCAAGTTCACGGATGGTTCGTTAAGGTGAGCATAATTTTGTGGACCTTAGGCTCTGAACACTCGATCTCCATCCCAGGCATACGCCTTCAAGCTTCAAGCTGTGAATCTATATCCCAATGGGTCACAACAAACATCATTTGCCGATTTCTTCTGATTCTGTCTTTCTTTTGCGTCTTACTAATTGGTTCTGAATACTTAGAGCTCACAAAGTTTACCTACAGGTTAGTGGGGAAGTTGTCTGCCTGCAGCAGCTGAGCAGTGGTTTGAGCATGAATTGTCAAAGAACTGCAAGGGTCTTATTACAGCTGCCTTCCATTCTTGGTAGGTGTGGCAATGTTCCTCAGTGGCGCCAGTGGGTACAAAAGAGTTGCTGAATTGACAAAAGTAATTGTTGAGGTATTCCAACATATCACATCAGCATTGCACAATCACCTTTGGTCCAATAGCAGTTCAGCTGCTTGCATATGTTTTACCACATGGGTATGCACTCTAGCTAGTATTTAAGTATGTTCCAGATGTAGTAGCACAATATCTGGAAATACCACAGATACACCGAGTTCTCACATCACTTGATCTAAGTCATTCTCTCTCTCTGATTGCACTTAGGTTGGTCTAATTGATCAGTCACTGTACATTCATT
>JABFYK010058243.1:0-44837 GCA_018849495.1 Termitomyces sp. T123_Mx157 | reverse complement strand
GCATCCAGGAATGAAAAATGTCTACGCGCGGTCACGTGATTCTAGTTGTGCACTCCTGGCACCGTATACTCTCAACAAGAGAGAGCTAGTTTGCCAATTGGAATATAACGTGGAAACCGGGCTTTCCCTCGTTGGATGAGTGTAAAGAGAATGACGTCATAGTAGATGCACTATAAGCGAAAGCTTCCTATATAACCCCCGCCCCCATTCGCAGAGCCCGCTACTTCAACGGTGGAAGATTCAGGCGGAATGTCTGCAGAATGTCAAAAGTGGTTTGGCGGAGCTCTTCGGAGATATCACTGCATCAGAGATGTATTGAAATAGGTGGCGCAATTTGTAGATCACGCAATACATCATCTTACTCCTAGTGTATCCAATTGAATAACATTTCATCAAGAATTGACGGGAGTAATCTCTCCGTAAGATGGTGGCTTTTCGACCCTATTGAGACTGGAATGGCAGAAACGCCAGTTGTATACTTGGCCAAATATGGAAAACCTGCCGATTTGCTGATGACTCACCAGGAGTGACAATGGACTCTCGAGATTCTAGGTGTTCTGACGGCGACTCGGATTGTACCTGCTGATAAAGTCCTCTAGTATTTCAGTCAGATTCTACATTGACTTATTCTAAGACACCGACTCATCGTTTTTTCCAGGACACTGACTTATCGCTACATCCGCGCCAACTCGGGTTAATAATCTCGTCAGGACATTTGTTACCTCTATACTTGGCCAAATATTGCCAAGTATACAATCTGTCAATTTGCTGATGTCAAAGAAGCTCCAATTATGTCGAAGTTTGGAAGACATTCGTGTCACATCACACACTATTCAATCTGGTGCAAGAGTCCGCGGGACTATGTGGGAGATACTTTCAAGCGTTTTGAACGTCATCATCCGGTCTTATAAAAGGGTCCATTGTACAAGGACTTCTTTCTCTTACCTCACAAATAACATGGCCACCATACCAGTCATACCTACCCTCGACGAGAACTTCTTGGTACCTGACGCCATCGAGTTCAATATGGCTAATAATGCCGCCCGGCCTTTCTACACCTTTGCAGATTCTTCTGCTTCCAGCGGGACAGGTACCAAAACCATTACCCATCTCGAGTTTGGTAGAGCGGCTCATCGTGTTGCCCATTTATTGCGACCCAACCGCAACGGTGTTGACGGTGAAGTTGTCGCACTTCTTCTGCAAGCCGACACCATCTTGTATCATGCGATAGTGACCGGTTTAATCGTGGCTGGATTTGTGGTAAATGTTCTGTTACTGCCTAATTTGATCTCTTCCTAAGTTCCATTATACAGCCGTTAGCCATCTCACCTCGGAACTCCGCCGGAGCGATAATTGAGCTCCTAATGAAGACTTCGTGTTGTCGACTATTAACTACTCACGCTTACTTGAAGCCTCTAATCGATTCCATTAAATCTCACGCAAATAATACCCCCCTCGTCAATGACCTACGAATTGAAGAGATACCTTCAATAGTCTCCGTTTATCCTTATCTCACACACGAGAGGGCAGAGTATCCCTTCAAACCTTACCCTCCAGCTACTCAACGGACAACCAAAGATGACCTTTGTATCTATCTCCATTCCTCCGGCAGTACTGGGAACCCACGGCCTATTGGTTTAACGCACATATTCTGGATACACTGGCAAGGGGCGATTTCCGGTACGTTTCCCTCTTTCTACAACCGGAAAGAGTCGCTCACCCAATCATCCTTGCACTAGCCGATGTGAAGTTCAGTAACCCTTGTCTCAAATTGGGTTGTATGTGCATGCCACCGTTCCATGCTTTTGGCATGGGCGTGCAGCTCTTCGCGCCGATATACGGAGCGTTCTCCGTCACGGTCTATCCACCCAATTCAGCTCTTGCTGAACCACTACCACCAATTGTGCCTTCCCCAGAGAATGCTCTCGAGCATATGAAACTCACCAAATCCAACGTCCTCGTCGCTCCTCCCACTTTCTGTCAAATATGGGCACTGTTGCCTGAAGCTGTCAAGTACTTGAAAACCTTGAAATACGTTGTGCGTCTCGTCAAAATAAATTGAATAATGAATTCCACATGTGTAATTAATAGGCATATGGCGGTGGACCCTTGGCACCGAAGATGGGCCACTTGCTCGTCGAAGCAGGCGTCATTCTTCACTCAATGTATGGTGGAACTGAATTTGGAATGAACACGAGATTCGCACCACCCATCGACAAAGACGTAAAAGATTGGGAGTATATGCAATTCAATGATCACATGAACATGCGCTGGGTGCCCCAGGGGGATGGAACATTTGAATTACAATTTCTGGTATGCATTTTTACCGTGACCGCTGATGTGCTCATTCTCACACCTTTTGAATAGTCGCACAGCAAGCATCAGACTATGGTTAACAACCTTTCTGACGTTCATGGGTACGCAACATCGGATCTGTGGCGCCCGCATCCAACCAAAAAGGGTCTTTGGAAGATGTACGCCTCCCGCTCCACCTGATGGATCTATTCATAGAGCTCAAACTTTTTTTTAAAGAGTTGGTCGCATTGACGATGTCATCATTCATTCGTCGGGAGAAAAAACCGTTCCAGCTCCGATGGAAGCCATAGTTGTAAGCAGTTCAATGTAAGCTATTCACCTGACGACCAAGAAAATGAAGGAGCTGATCATTTACTATCAATTAGCGTGCGAGGAGCGCTTATCTTTGGTCGTGAGCGAGATCAGACTGGAATCCTTATCGAGCCGAATACCGAAATTGAAATCGATGTTGAAGATCACACCCAGCTTGCACTCCTGCGTAACCAACTCTGGTAGTCCGGTTCTTTCCCCCGTTCCATTCTATCGAATACTCACTGGACAAACAGGCCGACCATAGAAGAAGCCAACAGCATCGCTCCCGCCCACAGCAGGATATTCAAGGAAATGATCCTCTTCACATATAAAGGGAAGCCATTACCCTTCACTCCGAAGGGTACACTCGCGCGTCAAGCCGCCATAAAACTTTATCAGAAAGAAATCAGCGCGCTGTAAGTATTCATCCGGTTGAGATCCTCTCAATACCCATGGTTGATTGTGTTCTTTCTAGCTACGAGAATGTAGAAATAGTCGCCGGAGAATATTCCTCTCCAGCTTCTTGGTCCGCGGTAGACATACAGGTATGGCTTCTCGAGCAAGTTTCCGACGTCATTTCTGGTGCCACCATCAACCCTGTCGTAGATCTATTTGAACAGGGATTTGATAGGTGGGTATCGATAATCTTATCTATGATGTAAACGCTGCTAGATGTCACGGTTTTAGCTTATACGCCACATCCTTGCGTTTGCGCATCGTAAGTGCTCTGCGCCGTTCGAAGGATCCAAAACATCAAGAAATAGCGAAGAACTTGACTCCGAACCTTGTTTACTCCTTCCCCATTATCAAAGATCTCGCCGCCTTCATTTCATCTCTGCTCCACTCTTCAGAGGATGTTTCATGCGATATAGTTTCGCGAGGTGCAGTCGCCATGGAAGCGATGATTACTAAGTATTCCTCTGGTTTTGATGTTCCTCTACCGTCCTCACAGTCTGACGAGCCATCGCCTGCGGTTGTCCTCCTTACGGGCTCAACCGGCAATCTGGGTTCACAGATCTTAGCGAGGTTATTGGAGGACTCTCGCGTTGAGAAGGTATATGCGTACAATCGACCTTCGAAATCTGGTACGAAGACTCTTGTGCATCGGCACTTTGAGAAGTTCGAGAACGTTGGGCTTGATGTCGCGTTGTTGAAAAGCGAGAAGTTGATATTCATCTCTGGTGACGCGGCAGAGCCCAACTTGGGACTGGAACAAACTTTGTATAACCTGGTAAGCAGCTATTACGAGGGCTCAACATTAGTCTGACTCGATATGCTCAGCTCTGTCAAACCGTCAGCGTTGTGATACACAATGCCTGGAGACTTGACTTCAACCTTTCGCTGGTGTCGTACGAAACGAACATCCAGGGCACCCGGCACCTCATCGATCTCGTCAGATCGGGCCCAAATCCTTTAAATTCTCGATTCTTATTCGTCTCTTCTATCAGTGCTGTTCAAAGTTGGGACAAGTCAAGGGGAGCAGTACCTGAAGACATCATAGAAGATGTTCATGTTGCGCTTGGAGGCGGATATGGTGAGGCAAAGCATGTTGCTGAGAGGGTGATCATAATTGAGTTGGTTCCAATAAGGATACTGACCCTCTTTGACTAGATTCTTCTTAGGAGTGGCTTGCAAGCCCTGTCCTTCAGAGTCGGTCAGATAATTGGTGGACGCCCGCGGGGTGTGTGGCCCACGACCGAATGGTTTCCGATCCTCGTCAAGTCAAGTGTATCGTTGGGCATGATTCCTGACGCTCCTGGGGTGCGCGTTCCCTTGCTCATTGGATCTCAATCACTGACATGCTGTTGATCATCAGTTTGCATCGTGGCTCAGCGCAGACACCATCTCGGCTACCATTGTTGACCTTGCACTGAGCGAGAGTTCAAAATCCCTCCCGCGAGCCTTGAATCTAGTCCATCCTCGGCCCGTACGACAAAGCGTCGTCATAAGGAGCATCAGAAAGGCTATCACGGAGATTTTGGGTCATGACATCAAGCTCGTTCCGTTCAGCCAGTGGTTTTCGCTTCTCAAAGAATGTGCTGAGAACGCAACTACCTGGGCAGATATCGTACGTACCTTTGATTGTATCGAGAATATGATGTGGCCTGAGATACATTGCTTCAGCCCGCCATCAAGCTCCTCGAGTTCTTCCGAAGGTATGGCGATGATTTCAGTGACTCTGCCGCTCAGAACGAAGCCGGTGGACTTCCAAATTTGTCGACAGAGAAGGTCCAACGAATAAGCGGGTTCATGAGGCATGAAAATTTACAGCAGATTGGAGACGTTGATGCGAGACTTTGGGTTTCTTATTGGCATTCAATCGGGTTTTTGAATTGACAATAATAACGAGAGGCTTTATTTAGGCTTCGGCAAGTGAGATAATTAGAGAGGTACTCCTCGTGATAGTGTTGGATGCACAACATAGGGATCTGTAGTGGGCAATTGACTGCACAACGTAGGGATTTGTAGAGGGGAATTGGCATGCGAGGTTCTCTACTGGAAAGATGGTATCTGAGTGGTATTTTATGAGAGCCAAGCAAATAAACTCATGTCCCGTCACTCATCAACATATTCAACGATCGTACGACCTGCCCAATGGCCTCACGGACAGTCTCCCTTTCCCCCTCTCTTACAAGCTTCATGAAGCGACCCTCGAACTTATCAGGATGAAAGCGCAAGAAAGTTTCTCTAAGTTTCTCTTTCCGTTCCTTCTTATCTGACTCGAATTTAGTTGGGTCTGCCATAGCTCGCGAAGATGGCGGCACAAGGAACTGCAGAATGGTATCTGCTGATAGGTCCTCCATTGAAATAGCAATGGAACTAGAGGTGGGCGTTCGCTTGTGGCGATATGCAGCCAGAGTTGGCCAGGGTATATCATGGAACCTGAGTTCTTGTCGTCCCTTACCCTCGTCATCTCCACGGCGGGAGAATGACAGAAGTACGTTCCAACGAAGCTCATACTCCTCCCGGGCAGACTGTCGTCGTCGGTCCTCTCTTTCAAGCTTTCTAAGCCGGCGTTCTTCTTCCGCTATTTTTTCCAAGCGCTGGGTCTCAAGTTTTCGAGCCTTCTCTTCTGCACGGCGTTGTGCTCTCATTTCCTTCTTGTGTTGCTCTTCAGCATACTCTTTCGCGTGCGTTTTTCTGTTGAAACCTCCGTGAGACTTGGAAAACGAGAGATGAAAGAAAATTCGACTTACCTATACATCCCTACCCTGACCCATTCAGCGTATTCCTCGTCATCCATGTCCCGAGGGTCTGCCTTCAGAAAGTCGTCTCCACCCCAATCAGAGTCACTGTACACGGGCTTTCCCGGCTTGCCTCCATCTGTCCTCCACCTTCCTGGTACATGGGCAAAGTCGTTAAACCGAGCCTCCAGCGAGTCTAGGCGCTCGTCATCAGCAAAAGCGTCGAACAGCTTTTCTTGATAATTCTGTTCCTCTAAATCTGCACGAATGCTCTCAAAGTTGGTATTTTCGAAGCCATCTGTGCGATGAGACGGTCCCGGTTCACGTTCGAAGTTCAGCGGAGGCTCTTCGTCACTGGAAGCCCAGGGTCGGGAATCGTGTTGGTAGCGTTTTGGAGATCGATGGTCGTGTCCATATTTACGTCTTCTTTTCCGTTCCTTTCGCTGCTGCTTGCGCAACTGATGAGCGACTTCCTCCTCTGGCGTACGCTTGAGGCGAAGTTTGGGCATGAGTAGAGTTTTTGTTCGTAACAGAAGCAAATACAGTGCAAATAATGCTATGGTTTTCGACGAAAAGGTTGGATGAGGCTCTTTCGAACGGGTTCAATGACTCCTCTGGAGAATGCAGGGGACAGATACAATGATAAGCCGATGCGAACTGGTAACAGAGCCTGGCAGAGTGTCAGCTTGAGCCCGAGAGTAGATAAAGAATAAGACGTGCCTTGGTCATACCGTACGCGACAATTGCGTTGGCGACATCGCCAGCCAGATGACTCGTTAGCTGTGAAGTCTCATCTGGTACTTGCGGAGCTCCTGGGACTCGTTTTTCGTATCCAAAGACCCCATATCGACGTCCGATCCTTGCTGCCCATGCATCGCCCTCCTCGACCCAGTTTCGGACTACTTTTCTCACCCCAAGGGTATCTTCAGTATCGGAGTTGTTGACAACAGCTGAGACTATGCGTTCGCCAATGGCCAGAGTGCGCGAACCGTAGAAGACTGTCACAAGGGGGACGATCGCGGTAAGCTCGTGAAGGACGGCAAAAGAGAGGACAAGAGAGGGGAGGGGAGTCCTTGTGCGAGCAGAGAGGGCGTCGAGGGCGGCTTTGTAGGTGCTCAAGTCGGACAGTCGTGGTGCCATTGTCTAGTCCACTTTTTTTGCTTTTACCCACGGCTTTGGTTGTTCATGTTCTTCCTCCGCCTCAATACCCGTGCATTCCACTCCCGTCCCGCCGCTGTCAACAAAGTTGTCGCCAAGCCCAGCAAGATATATCTTCAGAAACTAAACCTTGAACCCGACACCGCATTCATTAGAATTGGAGGAAAGCATGAATTCCTGAAATCTCCTGCTGAAGCCTTCGCCTTGATACGAGACGTAGAGCGCAGATTTGGCCCTGTTCAATCCTTTCAATTCAAACGGGTATGTTCTTTTTCAATTTTTTTACATGCTGGTCTGACGCCATCCATTCCAAGGACTTCGATAAAGAGACCTGCTACCAAGCTTTTGCACATGTGGCATTCAAAGACCCCGCGGTGTATCAACATCTTCCAACTACACCTACAGAATTCACGTTCAAGTGCCTGTCTGTGGAATCCGATAAACCAGGTGGCGTTGGCCTCGAGGATTTAAAACCATTCCTCGAGACGCAACTGCCTGAACAAACCAGTGACTTTTATCAATCACCAGAAAGCGAAGGCTCCACTTCTGGCGACACAATCTCATACACAATGACCGGCTGTAGTGCGTAAATTTCAAGTCGAAATCCATTCCACTACTTACAGAACATTCGTAGGGAGTAATTTGATCATACAGTCCATGTATACAAAAACGGCGGACGTGGCAATCAATCAAGCTGCACCTTTCCTTGAGTGGGGTGGCTTCCATTCACTCAAGCCTATATCGTCTGAAACTGAATTGCGAATCGAGAATGTTTTTCGTCCGAGTTCCATTGATCAGCTTCGAATGCGCTGTGCCCTTAGATGGTATAGCGAGGAGGCTTCTCTACCGAACCCTTACGAGGTACTTCCGGGTCAGGAACTTGAAACTGCGCAGAAACAGGAGTCTATCGAGGCTTCCGATCCTGTATCTGCCTTGCAAGGTTCAACGATACCGAGTGACGTTTTGACGTCAGAGTTATCTGCTTCATCATCTTCTTCTAATGCTCCTCAACGTGAACCTCCACCATCTTCGACCACTTCCACAATGTCTGCCTCTTCGACCTTTTCCAAACCCTATAGAACTCCTCCTCGTGATAGAACTCCTCCTTCATCTACGCTGAAATCACTCTTACCCCAGCCTGAGGCCTCTGCCCAGGAGTTTGTGACTTCTCGTGTGTCGTCACCCACTCAACTTTCGAAGACATCGACATCGGCTATCGATGACATTCACGCTCTCGCAGCCCAAATGCAGAAGCTAGCCAAAAACTTGAAAAAGGCGAAGAAGAGGAAGGAACAGAGGAAGATAAAGATGGAAGCCAACCCTCTCCCAAAGTTGTCACGAGAGAAACTGGGCTCATCTTCCAGGGATGTCATTAAACAAGTTTTGGCTCAAAAGGCATCAGATGCAAAACGACAAAAGCAAGAGAACCCGAAGACGATAAGTCAGAAAATCAGCAGTTTCTTCTCTGGTTTATTTTAGGGCGTAATCGTAGTTACTACGTTACTTATAAGTGATATTCACTTACGCTACACTAAGACAGCTATGGTCGTATCAATGAGAATACGCCACGATAGACCAGTTAGTATTGATAATAAATACTTAGTTGAAATAGACCGCATTTTTGCGGAATCCGTATTTGGAAATTGTGTTGTCATTGTTTGGATCCAAAGTTATTGCTGCCCCTTGTGTGCAAATTTGGTTACTGTACGCAAAAGCCCCCTCAAGAATTCAACGGCGTCGGCACTTCTCAAGACTCAAAATGGGCTCCACTAGGTGAGATTCCATCTCTGAATGTCATGCTGATGGTCTGGCGCGCGGGAGGAAGGTTTTGAAGAGGTGGAAGGGATGGATTGCTTGGGACACTTCAGGATGACGGATTCTCGAGAAAGTTCACATTTGCACTATCTGGCCGGCTTTTCCTTTTGTTTTCCCTCGACTCAACCCACAATATACTGAAACCACGTTCGAATGCGCAGACTGTACTCCAAAGGCCGCGTTTTGGGCCACAAGCGGGCAAAGCGCAATTCTCGCCCTAACACCTCCCTCATCCAAATTGAAGGAGTTGCTTCTAAGGAGGACGCCCAATTCTACCTTGGCAAGGTGGGATTCACTTGCTGCAACTCGATAAAGACCACTTCTGATGTTCGTTATCTTAGCGTGTCGCATTTGTGTACAAGGCGAAGAGAGAGATCCAGGGTTCTAAAGTGCGAGTTATTTGGGGGTGAGTCCTAGTATCTGGTATTGGCCTTGGTCAAAACATTTGCTTATCCTACCGACAGACGTGTGACAAGGCCACACGGCTCCTCTGGCGTCGTGAAATCCAAATTCCGCTCCAACCTCCCTCCCCGCGCATTCGGTGCCAGCGTCAGAGTTGTGCGTACTTTGCTCGTGGCTGACTTATATCATGCACTCACGATTCCTTAGATGCTTTACCCCTCGACGATTTAAACCGTGTTGTACCATGGCCATCCTCCTTTTCACATATCGTATATTGCAATATGACATGTCCATATGCGCACCCATAAAAATGCTGAATACTTATCAAATGCAATGGGGTTGAGAACAATACTTCGAGGCCATCGAGGGGAAGTCACTGCAGTTTCTAAGTTTAGAGGTCGTGGAAGATTCACCTACTGCATTGTCTTTACCGTTCTGCAGTGATGAGATGAACATGTCACGTGGAGTGACAATCTGCACTAAAAGGCGTTGACTTACACAACTGTTATAATTGGATATTCGGGCACCACGTAAAATAGGCATAGAGTACTCACCTAACACCCCTGGCGGCCAATCCCATTTCTCAGAAAAATTAAGAAAGAAAGGTGTTATGCCATGGCTAATATGTGTATTTCTTATGGAAAAAGGCTTGAGACAACGGAAGATGTCTTTTTCCGCAATGAAAAGTGGCTATAGAAGTGGCATAACACATTTCTCTGACCCTTTTTCTTTAGGAAACAGATTCCAGCAATGGCATAACACATTTCTCTGACCCTTTTTCTTTAGGAAACAGATAGAAGTGGCATAACACATTTCTCTGACCCTTTTTCTTTAGGAAACAGATTCCAGCACCAGCAGTTGTAGGTAATTAAGCTGGGTCGCTGGAAGTAACTCATCAGATCTTACGAGGGAGTTGATCCGGGTCACGCGATTTGTCTGAGCTCCGGAGCTAATATTAGCACTTATTTGAACGTTCCCCCCACAGTCTCCACCCATTCCCCACACACCATTCTTACCGCTGCTAGACCTTCAGTTTACTATTTACTATGTTTCGCCTTTCTCGTGTACACAAGACTCGTATATTGGCCCCCGTTCTGCAGCCGTCATCGACTCTACAACGTGCAGCCTCTGGTACGTTGAATGCAGTTGGTTCTCTCCACGTCGAATAACCATCCCCATAGGTATGGCAAAGTTCGAATGGGAGGTACAGAAGAAGAACGCTTTGCATAATGTAAAACATCCACTAAATGACGCGTTAGGATCCCTTGGTTCTTGAATCTCTGTTAACTGAGGAGGAGATCGCGATTCGGTGAGCAACTTATCTGGAAGCTCATCCTGACTAGTGACCAATCTTGGGTGAAATGAAGGGACACGGCCCGCCAGTATTGTCAGGTACAGATCGATACTAGTTTTCCTCATCGTTGTACCAATCATTTAATAGGAGAATCTCATGCCACGTGTTCAGGAAGGGTGGAGGACTGAGAGTAAGTTATCAGCATGCTAAATAAACATATCATTCACTAGCATCGTCAACTTCTTTAATCAGAATTCAACCATAATATCCTCCCTGAGATGGGAAAGTTGGGCTTGCTCGGCCCAACAATTAAAGGCTATGGGTGCGCAGGCGCGAGCAACATTGCTTATGGCCTGATTGCAAGAGAGCTTGAGAGGTTTGATTTGAAGCTTTGTATCTGACCTTACTCTTTTTGACCTATATATTTCCAGAGTTGACTCGGGGTATCGTTCGACATCGTCTGTGCAATCGTCGTTAGTTATGCACCCTATCAATGAATTTGGCTCGGATGCTCAGAAGGAGAAATATCTCCCTCGTCTCTGTACGGTTCACCATGTTTTCAAAATTATATAGACGTACTGACGGATCTCGACAGCGACAGGAGAGATCATTGGAGCTTTTGTTCGTGATTTCTGCGATCTCCTTTGAATGCAAATGCTAATCGTATCATAGGGTCTGACTGAACCCAATCATGGTTCCGACCCAGCCGGAATGGAGACTACGGCTGAAGAAACTGATGGAGGCTTCATTCTTAATGGTAGCAAGACATGGATCACAAATTCCCCTGTTGCGTGAGCACCGTCGAGGTCTACTAATCCCATTGACATACCTGACATTTATGTAGTGATGTCTTTGTCATTTGGGCCCGATGCAAGTGGGACGGCAAGGTTCGCGGATTCCTGATGGAAAAGGTTTACATCCTGTTAAGATTACTTCTTCCATGCTCAAGTTTTGTTTAAGGGTCTTGCAGGGCTCACAGCACCGCCTATTAAGAACAAGCTTGCACTCCGCGTCTCTCTGACAGGAAGTGTCTTCATGGATTCTGTGCGTGTACCCCACGATGCCCTTTTGGAGAAATCCAGAGGTCTCGGTTCAGCCTTCTCATGCCTCAATTCTGCCAGGTATGTTCCTCCAATGAGGTGGAGGTTTGATTCTCAACATTTGCTCAATATTTGCGTTTTAGATATGGGATATCCTGGGGAGTTATGGGCGCACTTGAAGACTGTATCCACAGAACCCGCCAATACGCTCTTGAGCGTCACCAATTTAAGCGCCCATTAGCTTCCTTTCAATTCGTTCAGAAGAAGCTTGTCGATGCTCAGACTGAGGTGGCACTTGGGCTTCTTGCAAGCTTGCATGTGGGCAGATTGAAGGACCAAGGCAAATTTGCACCGGAGATGATTAGTCTTATAAAAAAGAATAACTGTGGAAAGGCATTGCAACATTCTCGGATTGTCCTTGACATTCTCGGCGGCAATGCTTGCTCTGATGAGTAAGTTCATGCCATTCACTTTTGGATTGTGATAATATGTATGAATGTTAGATACCACGTTGGACGACACGTCGCCAACCTACAGATTGCCAATACATACGAAGGTGAGAGTCTTTGTTCTCGGCCTACTTTTCTGTCCCCTTCTAACTCGACTTTCACAGGAACCAACGTAAGTGACATATGATCATCGTACGTTTTGAAAGTTATCTTGACAATCTACAGGATATCCATGCCCTCATACTCGGAAAAGCAATGACTGGCATTCAGGCGTTTTCATAAAGGAAGACCCCAAATGCAATACATCACAAATTCGAAGGAAACTGTACAATTCTATCTTCTGGAACAGTGTCTTGATGTATGGACATTTATTCATCAGCGTTACGTAGCGTAGGATCTATCCACTGTAAGCCGAGGAGGGAAAATACCTCGTGTTCGCTTTTAGGAAAAAACCTCTTCGAATCATGACGACGTGTTCTGCGTGCACTGTTAGCAAGTAACAGCATCTCAAAAGTGAATGACAGCTTACACTGCGGAACTGTCGAATTTGAGACCTCTATGTATGCCGGTCAACGATGAGGAAACTATGATTCTAGAAAACGCCCGGACTCACTTCTCGGTCTTGGCCCATAAGCGTAAATCTCTCTCGAACATTTTCGAGCCTGTCCTGTTATATCTCAGGAGAGGTAAGGTGCAGTGTTGAAAAGAACTTTTACCACCCAACCACTGCTGACCAGTATGCCTCTGGAGCTACAATTATCAAGTCGAGCCGACGATGGAGATGTCTCTCGTCAACTTGGGCTGGAAGTTTAAAAACCGTTAAAGCGTTCTCTAGGGAATGCCAACGAAACGAATCCTGTGCAATAAATCCAGCCCCACCTGCACTTCCTTAGCGAAACTTTTCTGCGTAAACAAATCATGATTCAGACATCACTCACGGGCCACATGCGAGACCAGGCCTGGTTCAGAAGAACGTCAACGGATGATGCCGGCCTGTCACGGACACGCGGCGTACCACGATTGTAAAGCCTTTCCACAAATCTTTTGCGCAAACCTGTGATCTTTTCGCCCCCACCACGAAGGTCCGCGTGCGTAATGACAATGTCTACGTCATTGCTTTCAGGTTTTCCGCGGCGGTATCTACACATGAACACGAGTTATTAGACCGTCATAAAGAAATCTAAGGCCTACCCGCCAACTATGGTGCTGGCGCATCCCGGTTTCAAATCTTTCAGCTCCGCCATGATGAGGTTGTGCATCTCTTCAACTTCGCTACGGGATATGGAAATTGCGAATTCATGTCGAAGGACCAGAGCAGCTTTGATATCAAGATCGGGTATTCTATCGTTCGCCGGGATACGTTTGCCGTTAGGTGTGTAGTTAGATTCGTTTTTTGGCAGCACAGGCATGCCGTCATCTGCAATAGGCACGTCGTAATACCGCTCCATGTCCTCAACTGTGCGCAAACCGATGCTGTAAAGATGACGAGCAGTAGTAGGACCAACCCCATGGATGCTTGAAAAAGCCTTGAGTGACAGAAATCGAGCCGACGAGCGAATAGTGTCTAACCCATCATTAACCTAGTAATCGGCCCGGGTACGCGTTAAGAATGACTTACCGCATTCTTCAATGTGTCCAGAGCGGATGAATTCTTTGATCTTTGTCAAGGTATCATTCACATAAGAATAGGATCCCCGGCAACAGAGAAGTACTAACTTACCTTGGAGCAGACCTTCTCCCCAAGGTATGGGAGATGAACGACTTCGGTGTCGAAATTTTCGCGTGTGATCACACGAGGATAGGCTAATCGGGGTTCAGTTAAAGCCTTCCATGCAATTGTGATAGTTTCGTCTGCTTCGCTCACCTTTGATAACCTTTCAGTGTTCCATTTCTGTTAAATGTGTTTCCACGCAATACAGAAGTGGTCAGGGCCTACCGCAATTGCCCGTTCATAGCTCAAAGCGTTAATAGTCTTCCCTTCGAGACTTCGATGGATGCGAAGTACACCTAGCTCGGTTGCTAATTCTTGATTCGAGCAAACAAGCGGACTCGGACGTAGGCACGAATACCGTGCTGTGTAGTTATATGACACATGCGGACTAGTAACCAAGTTTATTGTGCCATTGTCCAAAAGACTTTCTTGGGGTGATTCAGACGAGATGATACATTTGGGCAGATCGCAGTCGGGGCAATTCTTGTCCGTTTCTTCTCGTAACTCACCGAGAGCAGCATATTCGGCGCAGTTTAGGGGGCGCTGCTGTGCGACTGAATCACGCAGCCAATCGGGTGTCACAATAGCCTTCTGTCTCTGATAAGAGTTTAAGCGATTGGCACAGGAAAGGGGGTGGCAATCGGCTCAACGGCTATGTCCCAGTCCAAATGCCTCTCAAGGCGTTTGCGCATGTGAACATTTGATAGGATGACATCAGCATCAGAGGGGTTTCCGCAAAGTTGTAGTCGAAGTCCGTCTGGGACGTCTTGGCAGCTCTCTATTAGCATGTAGAGTTCCGCAACGGCCGTCGCATCTAGTTTGACTTGAAGGATGTAGACTTTGATCATATGATATCCACTGTCCTGGCCCGGGGATGATTCCGGGCCCGATAAACGGTCACTGGAACTAGATGATCTTCGAGTGTACATTGATGTTTATGTTATTGATTGCAAGTGCTCTGAAGTGCCCTGAGCTGTAAAAGTTATTGGTTCACTTTTGTCAACAGGAGAATTCGAGCAGCCATAGAGGTGTTTGTGTCTAAATATAGATGTTTGCTGAGGTTTGAATTCAGAGGTTACCTCAGTTCTGCCCTCACAGATTTTTGCAGAGACTTCTTTCGGGACACTGATGTATTTGCGTAGTTCTATAGAATATAGAGGAAGTGGCTCGCCTTTGAGATCTGAACCTTCGGCTTTCGAGGTCAAGAATTTAGGCCCGTAAAAATAATATCGTGAGAACGTCACTGAGTGGACCCGAACGTGACGGATAAGAGCAGAGTCAGAATCTCTGCATGTTATTGCGAGCTTTTGACAACTACAGTCTCATCGTGGTCCTTCTTTCCGTTTCATCGCGATGGTCTCTCCGCATACCGCTGCCGCAGACTTCACCAATCCCCCAAATTACTCCTTCCCTCACCATCGCCTTGGGACCCTTCTCCGCGATCCCAACAAGATTCCTCTAGTCTTGGTTGCTTGTGGTTCCTTCAGTCCTGTCACATATCTTCACCTACGCATGTTCGAGATGGCCAAAGATTACGTTCGACAGAACACAAACTACGAAATTATTGGCGGGTACCTTAGCCCTGTCAGCGATATGTATAAGAAACCTGGTCTCTTGAATGCTCGTCATCGGTAAGTACGCAAACAGGTTCCACGGTCTATATGATAATAGTCATACTCCCCTTTCTCTTGTCATGGGCCTGCGAGTTCTTTCAGTCGGTGTTCCAGTATGTGGAAACATGTGGAACAATAACTCCATATGATGTATTCCTCACCCACTATTCTGTCGCTTGTCGCAATATTGGTCTTATACTTTCGCAGAGTGAACATGTGCAACCTTGCTGCCGAAGAGTCGGCTGCTTGGTTAATGGTGGATCCGTGGGAGGCGTTTCAGTCTTATCAGCGGACTGCTGTTGTCCTCGATCACTTCGACTACGAGATTAATACCATGCTTGGAGGCATCCATACGGAGGATGGCGAGCACCGGAACGTTCATGTTATGCTACTCGCGGGATCGGATCTCATCAGCACAATGAGTGAGCCTGGCGTATGGAGTCTTGCTGATGTAAGTCCCATCTCATTCCTGTTATATGATAAATTAACATCGCCACATTTCCAGTTAGATCATATTTTAGGTCGCTATGGCACTTTCATAGTGGAACGGGCCGGCTCAGGGATGGAACAAGCCACGGATACTTTGGCTCGATGGCGGAACAATATCCATATGATTTCTCAACTCATTCAGAATGATGTCTCAAGCACCAAGGTTTGCTCATTAACGGTGTTCGTAGACGGTCCGGTTTGTTGCTCACAAATATGTCTTCTAGGTTCGGTTGTTCCTCAGGAGAGGACTTTCAGTGAGATACCTCCTGCCGACTGCTGTCGTAGACTACATAGAGCAACATGGCCTCTATCAAGATGAGGGGCCGAATCCAAACCCGACAACCACCTTCACCGATCCCGGAAAAGGCAAGGAACCACCCACTACAAAGCACTCCAATCTGCATCCCCAAATCTCATAACCTTGCTCCTTACTTGTCACACGCTCTTTTTTTGTAATTGTAAGAGTTAACTGAAAAGAGGCTCAGTCATTCTCACATGCTATTCGTAGATGCTGGTTCATTTATTACCCGTATTGTATATCTTCGCGGTGGTGGTCGCCCATCGATTCGAGATTGTACTATGTAGAATCATCCCTTGCTCTAACAACAGTGGCACCATTTGACTATTCGAATGCCCTCACTGCGATGGATCATGCTAGACATGACTCTCGAGGTTTCAGGATGCTCTGCGAAGTCCGAGTCCTGACTCCTCGGATATGGCAGGAGGTAGACATGCCGATTATCGATGCGAATTTCTGCACTCTTCATTAACGATGTGATGTTGTGTTCACCCAGCCACGCAGGTTCGAATATTATAACGCGTTTCACTGTCATTTCCCTCGGCGGAAAATTATCGTGCATCAATAGCGGCGCTTGTTTGGGCGCGCCACTAAGATACATTAGAACACGTTATCACGTATCCCCTCTCGAGTATCTGATGAATGTCAAAACTTCACCGGGGCGTCGCCATTCCGGTTTTTCTTGGACGTTCGCGTTATCTTTTGTCGCTCAGAGTTCATTTGGAGGATCGATTTTTACCCACTAATGAGATTCAACTTTTATGGAGACGATACCACCGGCTTTGCCTATCCTACACTTGAAAACTGACGCAATATCAACGTCGCTACGTATTATTCCGTACGGTCCAGATTGTTTCCCGGAGCTAACCAGGACCATAATAGTATGACAAGACCACATTGATGCACATGCGCCGCAGGACTTCAATACAGCGAGGCAAGTCGGGTGACATGAAGCCGGTCTGCACTCGCAGAGTGGTGGAGAATCTGCAAAGTGTCGTGCATTCCGAGTTGGCTAATGGCCGTTCTGGTCGTTTGTGCTGCTCACACCACCACAAGTCGACGTTTTCAGAAGCTGTAAAAGGCAGGCGCGGGCGCATCCAACCAAGACTTTGATCTTGGGTGAGTCGTGTTCCTAGACTTACGAAGTTTACCAAGGATGGCCAGTTCTCCTGCATCGAGGAATTGTATACCCAAGATCAACTATACACCTTCGAAATTCTCCGTGCCTGACGGTATCAGTGCCTATCTATAAATTCTTTTGCTTTATATAAATAGGCAGCACTTATCTTCGTCTCCCCAACAACTATTGCGATGATTACCTCCTCGAGCTCACTTTCTTCTAAGGCTCACATCCAAGATACCTCAAACCTAGTCGACATTGTAGATAATGAAGACCGTAGAGCCTTTGAACGCAAGACAATGTGCGCTTGTTCTCTGGCCCCAAATATCAATCTATCTACCAGAATTTTGACAAATCGCTTCCCAGGCGCAAAGTTGACTTTCGATTACTCCCCCTGCTTGGATTTCTCTATGCTCTCGCTTTGATTGACAGAACCAATCTTGGGGTTGCCAGAATTGCTGGAATGGATCGTGACTTGGTCAGTATTCATTGCAGCGGACTAAGCACAACACGTATTCACTTTTCTCAGAAACTATACGTTGGATCACGATACAGTATCGTATCTTCAATCTATTTCGTGCCGTACATCATCTTGTAAGTGGTACTGCTTGCATCTCTCTTTGTATCATTGTTCTAATTTGCTACTAGCCAATTGCCAAGTAACCTTGTCTTGCGTAAACTCGGCGAACGCAACGTTCTAGCTTTCTGCGTGGTTTCTTGGGGGCTTGTTCAGATGGCAATGGGTTTTGTCCCCAGCTGGGGCTTACTAGCTCTTTGTCGAATCCTTCTGGGTGTATTTGAGGTATTTTCATCTTATTTCGCCCGTGTTTTGCATAGAGTGATCGATGGTATCTTGAAGGCGGGCTTCTTCCCAGCTATGGTTTTCATTATTACGACTTGGTATGTTCAGAGGACAGTTCTGCAATGAATTTGCTGATTACCCTGGGGTCAACTATAGGTATGTGCGGCATGAAGTACAGACACGGTATGTATCAAAATGAATTGATTCATCTTGTAGCACAATCTGATGATGATCGGACGTGACGCAACAGACTCGCCGCGTTCTACGTGATTAGCATCTTCACGGGCGGGTTCAGTCCTATTTTTGCGTATATCGTTAGCCTTCTGGGCGGTCAGCACGGTATTCCAGGCTGGGCATGGATTTTCGTGAGTTCCCATTATCAGGGATCGTGTTCACTTCCGCATCTTCTCCTAGATTATTGAAGGCGCCATCACAGTAGCCTTTGGGATAATTGCTTGGTTCTATATCTCTGAATTTCCCGATCAGAATACGTTTCTCGATGATAAGCAGACAAAATTAGTTCTGGACCGAGTTGAACGTGATCGTGGCGACTCTATTCCTGATGAAATGACACAAAGAAAACTGTTTGAACACCTTTCAGATTGGAAGCTATGGGTATATTGTGGGTTTGCCCGCAATAGTCCTGCCGGACAGGTCTGATACAGGTCACCATTGACAGCTCTGATGTATATGTGTGCGACGATGCCTGCGTACGCCATTGGGTAGGCTGCATGCGACTTTGCCGGTGTCTTCGCTCATTCAGGAGGTACAGATTTTTTGTTACGATCATACTTCGTGGGATGGGCTGGAGCGTTACAGATTCGCTCTTACTAGTGCGCTGTCTTATTTCGCTGGTGGCCACGCCTTCATCTCACAGAAAATTTATCAGAGTGCCCCGCCATTTGTTTTCGGGGTGAGATGCTCGGTTCAGCCTGCTAACGTTGCTGTCAAATATCAAAATGCTGACTGCTGTATACATTGCCAGACCGTTAGCGTTCTGTTCTTTGCGTGGATCTCAGACAAGTTCCGCCTACGGGCCTTGTTTCTCGCGATACAGACTATCATGACTCTCGTAGGACTTATCCTCACTGGGTTCTCAACTTCTCCCGCCTGGCGTTACATTGGTTAGTGTCAAAAGTTTAGCTGAACAAGCTGAAATTCATCCTTCTCTTCGTCAAGGGATATTTTTGAGTAATGCTGGATCTGCAGGCTCTATCCCGGGGATATTGGCTTATGTAGGAGCATTTGAAATTGAATCGTCTTGGGCCATACTGATCATGCGAGCCGATACATTTTCTAGTCCTCCAACAACGTAGTATCTCACACGAAACGAGCAGTATCGTCCGCTATGATCATATCCTTCGGGGGCATCGGAGGTATTTTCGCAACTACCGTTTTTAGACAATCAGACTCTCCAAGGTATCTTCCGGGGATCTATGCCACGATCGCATGTCAAGTTTTCCTGCTCCTTCTCCTCGCCCTCATGTCCCTGTATTTTTGGAGACATAACAAAAGGGTATCTGAAGAGGGTGCATCAGCCGAAGTGGGACAGCCCGAGTTTCTCTACACCCTATAGGTCACGATAGAAGCGGATCGGTCAAGTGATGATTAATGACCTTCAAATTGTACTTACATACATAATCGTCTAATCGTTGCAAACGGATCTACACTGTAAGATCTCGACAATGAGCCTTGGCAGTCATCGATGACCAGGTTTCATGGGTATAGATTTGACCGCTTTGATCGCCAGCACTTTCTACTTGCCTTCTATGTACGTTCAGTTGGTTTCCACTATCGGATAGGACACTGGCAATAGAGGTATGGAAACTCCAAGAAAACTCTACTCTATTCTTGAGCTGTTCTTTATCAATGGATCGAATCCTTCGAAATTCTCCATGAATAGAACTTAGTTCAAGTGAACGGGTATTTACAACTCGCCGGTCAATCTGTACCCCAGTTTTCGACTTCGCTCGCCTTCTCGCCTTGCTAGTCGTACTGCTTCCGATTTCCTCCTTAAGCTCAAAAGGGGCCCCACATTTTCTACTTTCAAATTTACAACGTGCATCGCGGGATGAGTAGTCGATGACGGGTCAAAACCCCTGCGGATAATCGTGATGATAGGCCTGCGCTGTCAACAGCTACACACATGGAATCTCCTCGACTTGTGGACACACACACCCCGTTTCAACGCCTACATCTTCATATGGGAGAATTGGCTCTGGTGCCTTTGTCGGGCCTGAAATCGAACAGAATGAAAGAAACGCAGGGGGCACTAACTTTGCTCGTGGAATTCTTACTCCGTTGTGTTCAGTTGAGACTTCGATACGGGTTGGGGACTTGGCCATGGTTTTCAAATTGCTAACTTCAGGAAGTTACCCGGCCAGCCGGTTTTCCTTCTTACGACATGGGTAGTGAGCCAGCCTTTCTGTCAGCCTATCTGTACTTGAAATCCCGTCGCTTGGTTCTTCGTGGCTATAGTATATCTCTTTTCGTTCATACAAGCCTTTTTAACCTCGCTTGACACCTCAGTGTCAGCGTAGTATAAAACTTCTCAATCGTAAGAAAGAGCCTTGACACCGCCTTCATTCTTTGCTAGGACGTACGCTACACTATGACGAATTCACAGCACGAAACTCTCTCGTATTCGGACTCTGGGACAAAAGAAGCCTCCAAGACTTCCTCAGCAGATTCCGTCAAACTTGAGATGGGAAAAAATGCCGAGATTGGTGCATCTTTTGAAAGAAGAACTATGTGAGCCCGGCTCATGGAGACTCTATGAAATCATCCTGCTTTGTTCACACAGATTGTCCAGGCAATTCATTGATTGGCGCATCCTGCCATTGTTAGCCCTTTTGTATTCGTTTGCGCTCATCGATAGAGTCAACCTTGGTGCAGCTTATACTGCGGGTATGGGCGCGGATCTGGTCCGTGATTACCTACGTTGCCGAATTTGCATACAGTCTGACTCAAGAAAAACAGGGATTGACTAAAGGAGCGCGCTATAGCATTGCAACGTGTCTTTACTTCGTACCTTATATTTTTCTGTCTGTTCTGTTCACTTTCACTGAGATGTAGGTTTGACTTTCACCGTACAGGCAGCTTCCTGGAAATCTTGTCCTGAGGAAGTTAGGGGTACGAAATTGGCTCACTTTCAGCATTGTGGCGTGGGGTGCCGTGCAACTATCAATGGGCTTTGTCTCTACCTGGGGTTACTTGACCGCAACACGTATTCTACTCGGTGCCTTGGAGGTGAGAAACTCGAAGTAGCCTTAATACCCCTTCATGAGCTCTATTACAAGGCATCATTTTTTCCAGCAATGGTATTTATCATCTCTACATGGTAAGCAGTCGTTCCTTATGTGATGACGTGTACTGACCATGAAGTTCCAAGGTACAAGCGCCATGAAGTACAAAAACGGTATACATACCTTATTGGATGACTGTTTGCGTCTTAAAACGGCGACAGGCTGGCTATCTTTTACCTGATATCTATCACGATGAGTGGAATAAGCCCAATCCTTGCATATACCTTCAGTCTCCTCGATAGTAAACGGAACATTCGCGGCTGGGCCTGGATTTTCGTACGTTCCAAGATCGTCAATATTGAATTAATTCGGCAACCTGAGCCGCAGAACAGATTATAGAAGGCACCATAACGCTGTTCCTTGGAGTTCTATCCTGGTTTTTCATTCCAAATTTTCCGGACAAGAATAAGTTTCTGACTCCTGAGCAAACTGCATTGGTTTTGAGACGCATAGACGAAGACCGAGGCGATTCTATACCAGATGAGATCAACAGACACAAGGTTCTCAAGCATCTTCGAGATTGGACACTTTGGTCCTATGGTAGGTAGACGCAGGGTCTTGATTTCAATGATGATAATTGATCATGCTCTGTAGGAGTCATGTTTCTGTGCTCTACCATGCCTGCGTGTTTGTGACTCATAGCTCTTCGTCTCATTGCTTCTGAATCGATTCTACATAGATGCGCAGGCGTATTTCATGACACTGATTCTCAGAGGGTTGGGATGGTCTAAAACGGCTTCATTGCTTCTTGTGAGTGCATCTGCATTACGTGCCCAGGTAATCGCCGACGCAAGGTTAGAGTGCCCCCCCTTACTTTCCAGCTGTACGTTTACTTGCCGGTTTTGCTGGCGAATTACCTTATTCCTCCCCAGATTGCGACTTCGATGTTCTTTTCTTGGCTCTCCGATAAGACTAAACATCGAGGCGGTTTTATAGTTATTCAGGCCCTAATTTGTATTGTTGGTCTTTGCCTTACCGCCTTTTCACACAATGGCTATGTTAGGTACTTTGGTATGTGCAAATCCCGATGCACATCCAGCGATTCATCTCACTCCTTCTAGGAGTTTTCTTTCTCAATGCCGGAAACTCGGGAACTATACCAGGCATCTTAGCCTATGTGAGTCTTCTCACCCCATGAATTATTCCCGTCATGTTTCATTGTACCCGCTAGGCTTCCAACAACGTAGTATCACAGAGTAAAAAGTTGAATCACCCTTTTTGACAATACTTTAGGCTTATCAATCATCATTTCCAGATCAGTACAGAGTGCATTGACGGTATCAATGGGAGGTATAGGCGGTATCGTCGCCAGTACTGTCTACCGTGCAAAAGATGCGCCTCGTTATCTTCCCGTGAAGCGCATGACAGAATGCCAAAGGTATGAGTATTTATGGTGGATATTTGTGAGAGCACGCTACGCGGCGTTATACGGTTATCGAGGTAGCCTGCAACATGATTAGGGGTGATGGAGACATAATCTGACTGCGTATGTATTTATATCTCTTGGCGAAAGATCATCTCTTGTGTCCACAACAAAAACCGTGATATATCAGGGAGATCATTCAACGACGGATTCGAAGGACATCACGTTACACTGCTTTAGATGAGTGAATATCTATCTTCGAGGAAGCTCAGACACAAGTACCCCGATAACGAGGGCTTCGTGATGTGATTCAGGGATTCTCCACCACATAGATCAACTTGGAATAGGTAAAGGGGCTTTCGGTATGAGATGCAATCAAGGATAGTGCGAAGTGTACGGAGATGGTCGCAGCACTTGCTCTATGTTGCCCTAAAGATGCAAGTTGGGTGTCGAAGTTACTAATGTACTAGTGGCGTATCTATCTGATCCAAAGATGTCTGTCACTTCCGCTGATAAGAGATAGCAGTGTATGGAGCCTGGCCTTACATTCTTGTTGTGGATTCGAATGTACACACAGCCGGCAGAGATGTATGTACGAGTGGCCGATCATCATTTATTCGAGTTTCATTCCAATGCAAGAGCGGATGTAAATCAATGGGTGCAGCGCTGGATATCTATGAGAGACATCCGTCATCGGTGCCAGTGATTCAAGATTGTATCATTAACCCCGTGATACAAGGGAGTCTCTCAAACTATTAGACTTGACATGAACATCTAGTAGTCGGCACGAGCCTCCGAGGATAGGCGTTCTTTGGACACGAGTTCAAGTCACAAGTCTGGTGTATATGGAGGGAAAAGGCAGCATCTTCAATGTTGGAGATCGAACGCGTGATCTGGGGTACTTTGCGGGGAAACCTAGAGGAAGCAAAAATGGTTCCGGCCTCGATCGAGGGACATGGGCGTGTGGAAGAAAGAACCGTATAAGGAGAGGAGGAGAGATAACGTCGGAGAGTCTTCGGTCGGACAGGAGCAGGCGGGAAGGACGCGAGGGTTGCAGGGGACAGCGAGGACGTCGCGGTGGAGGACGCAAGGACGCAAGGGGCCGCTGTGGGTTGGCAGGAAGCTGAATTTAGTGGCAACAATAGATCAAACTCGGCAGACGAACGGGTTTAAGCTGGTATAAATCCGGACAGGCCTGTACATAAAAAAGTTGATCATTCAACCTGACTTTTTTCATCTTTCAATGAACCGATCCCCAACTCTACCCATGTCTCATATCATTGCCCACGACGCCCCCCTCCTCTCGCCCACCGCTGATTCTGCGCCCTGGGACTCCCTCTATCCTCCTCACGACGCCTTTCCCAACTTCTACCCTTCCTCTCCTTCCTCTTCCTCTGACCCTCCCACGCCTGCCTCCAGGGTCCTCAGGATGCGCATGAGCCCCGACACTCAGCCAGAGGGCGACGCCCACCAGCTTTGTCTTCCTACACACCAGGTCTTTCCAGAACAAGTTGCCCCTACTGCTGCGCCTCAAAAGCAGCAGGAGCGTCTCTCCATCTCCATCAATCCTGCAGCAGTAGCGGCTTCAGTTGCTGCAAAACGCACGGCAGCCAGCCCAACTACCCTTCAGAAGAAGCCCCGTGCTACAAATGACAGAGTTAACAGCAAGGATTTCATTCCCCCGGACGTCTCCGGCCTCAGCAAACGTGAGGCTCGTCTCGTCAAAAACCGTGCCGCGGCTTTTCTCAGCAGGCAGCGGAAACGTGAGGAATTCGAGCTCATGGAAATGTACGTCATCTTGCCTGCCCTCCGCTTCCTGTTCCACTCTAACCGCTCCTTCCATTACACAGTCGCGTCGCTGAACTAGAACAAGAGAATGCACGCCTCTTAGCCCTCACTCAAAGTGGCTCTGCTGCATCGCAAACCAGCACAGTCTCTCGCGATCAGGAGCTTCTTTCTCAGATAGAGGACCTAAAAGCACAGCTTGCCTCTGCCAAAGAAAACGAGCGTCGACTCACTGCGGAGCTCGAGTCCAAGGAAAACGTGTCCTCGGCCACTGGAGTCGAGGAAACTGCGGATTCGCAACTACCCCTGTCCACCCGTTCCTCGGCATCCAAATCTGGCGCGAGCCTCGGTCTTATGGTAGACATATTTCCCTCTTATATTTGTCTACCCAGTTTAGTAACCATCGGTTGATTAGGTTCTTCTTTGTGCTCTTCCAACTTTGCTTTCCATGCCTATGAAATCTGCGCTGCCCAGAAACTTTGCTCTTCCACCTTTGCCTCCAGCCCCCGCAGCCTTTGAGTTTAACTCGATTATTTCAAACGAACATGAATGGGCACGTGCTGAAACCACTATGATGGACCTCGACGACCTTGACATGAGCACCGTGCTATCCTCATCGGCAGTTACATCTCAAAAACTTGAGTTTTCCGCCTCGGGTGTGTCCGCGGACGCGGACAATGCATTGGGTGGATTGGATATTTCTTTTGACACTCTGCCTGTGGACAATGGCAAAATTCGCGTCAGGATACATCCGTCCTCCGCCGTTTCCTCTCGTGCCGCATCACCTGGGTTCTCCGACACCAAGTCCGATATCTCATTACCATTGAACACCGGGTCAGAACCCACCATTGAAGCCGCGTTTCTTCCCTCATCTTCGTCATCGCCAAGCCTATCATCGTTATCTTCAGCTTCGCCGTCGTCATACCTTGCCCCACCATCACCTGATGGGGACCCATTTTTCGGCGTCGGCGCCACTAATGACTACACGATACCTTATCCGAGTGACATATCGGACATGTTCGGGTCGGTGGATGATTCGTTATCAGGCGTGAGCGATCTTGGACAGGATGTAGGATTCGGATCCGAGTTCTCTTCTACCGACAATGCCAAACGTCGAGTACGTATTGCGCTCAAGAGTATGCCCGCGGCAGGAGGCGAAGGTGGAGAGTGGGAAGTTCAAATCTGCTGAACGCGCTTGGGCACTTGAATGACATTCCCTTGCATCATGTCAACCCTTTTTTTCCACACCTGTCAATCCTTTCGGTATGTCCCTCCTTTGATTTGTGTTGTCTAGGCTAGCCAGTACTGTTAAATTTACGACTACATATAAAAACCCCCTTTCCCACATAACCCGTTTCCCCTTAATTCTTCCATTCATTCCGACTATATACTGTATTATCACAACGTACCGAGCTACGCTATACCTACTTGAAAAGTAGCCTACCTCCTTTCCTGATTCCTTCGCTAGAGAGGTTTATACCCCTTGCACTTTATCTCTGGACACTTATCCTCTCTCGGCGCTGGTTTCTGGATTCTGTATTCATTTTACTACATATGCTGTCGAAATTGTCGTATATTACCCGCCTAGTATTCGCTTTGACTCTTCCCTTACGGTGTAATCTTAACTATCCATCAATGAAACGAAGCCCAACAAGAAGTTTCTGCATCTTCCGTTCATGCTGTAATGTTGTGATGGATCTCATATGTTTCATGTGCATCTTCCACGTTCTTTGCTATCTGCCATCGAGTGTGCGAATTTAGGTGTGGTTGGCTGGATTTCAATACATATAAGACAACCGACGTTAACGTCATGGGTCACCTTGACATGATGTCCTACTAGTGATAACCGGAGCTGTACCACGAGCTTCAGTTGATTTCAAGTCAAGGAGCATGACATTGACTTGAACAAAGATAAGCGGCTAGATATATCATTATTCCTCATGAGCACTGGGTGACTCCAGTCTTATTGGGCCTTTTTGCCGCCACGGAGTGTGGCGTTTAGCATGCAAGAGCTTTGCATTTTGAAATATCGACCCGATGTCGGGAGCGAGTGAGAATTGGTGTCGCGGCGTCGCCACTTTGAGATAATACGACAATAAGAACAGAAGAAGCTTATGCCGCCTCAAGTATTCGAACGTGCGCGTGGTCTGCGTTATGGCATACAGGATACAGTACATTGAAAGGACGGGAGAAAGTCTCTGGAGTGAGTATTTTATGCTGAGATTTGGAGGGTTCCTTAGGCGATTTGTGCGAGTCATCGATTCCGTGAAAACACTGGAAGAGGCAGTTAAAGGCTCCTACTTTAAGCTTTCAGGGCTTTAGGGTATAGCACGTTCTTACGTGAGTCTATTGTGCAGCCAACGCACGTTGGACAGATATTGAGCGGAGCGGAGAATGCCGAATAGTTTGTTCCGGCGTCAACTCCGGCCCAATCAAACCAGGGATCTCGGTAAGTGTCCTTTGTGGTCATTCGCGCTAATGAGCACAATTTCAAGGGTATTCGACTGATTTCGATCACTATAGATGATCAGTCTCGGAGGTTCAATACATATCGGCCCTATTATACCTTCGAAGATCTTCCATTTGGTCCGGAAGCTACAAACTATCCCTTAAAAGCCAAAAATCATCATAATATAAGCGCCTGCTCCGCATTGCTTGTACCATACTTCTTCGCAATGACATTTTCAAATGGTCTTGTGTGCTTCACTAATTGTTTGATCCCTCTTGAAGACGGCAGTCTCGTGGAACAAGACGTATGGTTCGACGAGAAGCGCGGGGTCATACTTGATGCTCAGGTACGTAGATAATGAATACTCATTGACTCTTATGAAATTGAAGCATTCCAAAGAAAACCTTCTTCTCCCGGCGCGAACGACCTTCCCGAATTGTTGACTTGCATGGAAATATCTTAAGGCAAGTGGGAGTTTTTCCCTCGCCGTCTCACCCGAACCGAGTCGTTCCTTGACTACTTCTTCTTATTATGTGCTGATTTTCTACTTCAATATAGTCCTGGCTTCATTGACATCCAGCTCAATGGTGCCTACAATTTCGATTTCTCCATATATGAAGATGATGAATCATATCGCGAGGGCATGAAGCTTGTAGCGGAACGTATCATAGAAACAGGCGTGACTTCGTGGGTGCTTCCTTGTACTCTGTTTTCTCGTCCTCCGTTGATGCGAAGCTTGCTTTGTTAGGCTCTTACCGACGTTGATTGTGAGTTTCAATTGATTTCTTGTCTCATGTTATCTAATCTATAATCATAGACTCAGGACAAAACCGTGTATCCCAAGATTCTAAGCCTCCTACAACCGTTCTCAACCCCGAAGTCAGCAACTCTTCTTGGCTGGCACGCCGAAGGACCGTTCATCAATCATGACAAACGAGGCGCGCACGCGCCTCCCTTCCTTCTGACCGCCCCTGAAGGGACAAAATCGTTTGAAGACATTTATGGTGAACGAAACCTGGCTGAGAATGAGGATTGGTTGATGACTAGTGGTGGTCAGAATGCTGGTGCTAGGATGATAACTGCGGCACCAGAAATAGAAGGTGTCATGAACGCGATCGGAGAGCTGGCAAAGAGAGGCATTGTCTTCTCTATTGGGCACAGGTAGTTCTATTTTGTCCATACGATGTGATTCACTCTCCCATTCTCATTTTATCTCCAGTGTAGCATCGTCGGAAGTTGCTACCACCGCCGTTCGCTATGGCGCAGGCATTATCACACATCTCTTCAATGCTATGCCCCAGCTCCACCACAGGGATCCTTCAATCATCGGACTATTAGGTGCTTCTCCGCATCTTTCCTCTCCACTTTCCCCTCTACCGCGTATCCCCCCTCGGAATTCACCCAAAGACGCCCCTAGTGCTGGGCCTCCCACCGTTTACACTGACGTTCTCCACTCCTCGGAAGCTTTCGACAGCACGATTACACCGCCTCTTTCACCATTCAGTCTCGCATCTCCTACGTCTACGACACAGTCACTCAGTGGAGTCATCACGCCCCTCAAGGCGGGAAGAAGTGAGCTGCATCTTGACAAGGGCCAGGTTGCAGATATGGCTTTTGTTCGGCCATTTTATGGGCTGATCGTCGATGGAGTACATTCACACCCTAACTCTGTCAGGGTGAGTTCTATATGTATCTGCTCTTGATCAAGTCTTCTGACAGTTTGTCAATGCCAGCTTGCATATTCAGCGCATCCCGATGGGTGCGTTCTCATCACGGATGGTAAATGAGTTGCTAGATGTGTTGTCTTTTCTTCTTGCTCATGTGGATATGTGCAGCACAAAAGATCCTTGACCCCAGCCTTCAAGACGGTGTCTACGAATGGCGTGATGGGCAGCGTTTTGTGAAGGCAGGATACAAACTCTACCTTGAAGGCACAAATACTCTCGCAGGAAGGTAAGCCTGATTGGTCTCCTTGATACTGCCTGTTTGCGATGACAGTGATATCATCTCTAATACTTAATCTTTTAGTGTCGTAACGTTAGATGCATGTGTCCGCAATTTCTCACGATACACGGGGTGTTCTCTTGGTGAAGCTATCAAATGTGCAACTTATAATCCTGCAAAGTCGGCATCGCTTCTTTGATTTGTGAGACAATTGATTGATTTATGTACAACTACCAGGTGTCTTGGACTTGAAAACAGAAAAGGGACTCTTCGTCCAGGCGCTGATGCTGATTTTGTTGTACTTGATCGACGGGGGACTGTGCTCAGTACTTGGGTGAAAGGAAAGGAAGCATGGGTCAAAGGTACATGAATACTATCGGATGATAGGACGAGAGTATATTTAAAGCCCTTATCTTAAACAAATTTGTCTTCTTTCATGTCCTGACGTAACTTTACTCGACAGCAGCAGATAGGGTGGTACTCTGGGTAGTCTGATTGTACTTTTACATTACCGAGACTATTCCAGTCATTTTCCATAACGTTTAGGCCCTTTTGAAGTTCTGCCTGTCTAGCCCTGTTTAGTTGTTTGGCCTGATGCCGGGCTTGCCATAGCTCTGTAAAATTAGCAGAGTTATTGCTTCCTCTATGAGGTGTCACATATCAAGAGAGCTGACTCCAGAATATGTACCCACAATAGTTTCAATGCCATTGAGTTTGACTCTGACCACTTACATAAACATATATATCTGTTATTAGGTCAGCTACCGGAGGCGTCGTACAACAGTGATTTTCTGGATCACCAATACTCGGCAAGTGAAAGTTGTAGAATCAGTTTCTTCACTTCTCTCGATTTAATGTCTCATACGCGAGCAGCCTACGTTTCGGCAAGCCCGGCATCGCGGATAAGCAGAAGTAGCCTAACGTTGTGAAAATATCAATGACTGGTCAAGAATATCACTCCTACTTGGTCTATTTCATTCCATTCCGTCTTCGTACCGGTTCATACTTCGGGACGATTTCTCCATCTATGTGAATCTGATACATGATATTGTATCACGGAAGCTCCTGCGGGTTGCATCTTCTTAATTTAGAGCATGGGAGTCTCCATCAAAATGAGCGATTCCTGCAACTTCAGTGGTACTCGTCTCTGTCTTGGTGACCGCCAGAAAAATCTTGCTCTTGTCCCCATAGACAATGGCAACCATAACAGTGACAGAGAATCGACATGGACGACCTCGATTTCGATCATTCAGCCTCAAGGTCTCCAACTCACCATTTTACCTCTTGCCGACCGAGATAGTTTTCCTGATAATCGAGCACGCAATTTTACAATGCAAACCGGTGGATTTGGCCCTGGTATCTAGAATCTTCCGCTGGGTGCTTGACGCCATTCTCTATCGCACCGTCGTGCTCAATTCCACAGAGACTCTCCAGCTTTTCCGCCGGACAACCCAGTCAAAAAGGCCCACTTTTCTCGCCGATCACGTCCTGAGGATCGTAGTGACCGACTACAACGTTGCCTCGCACCGTTATTTGAGCGACATCATAGCAGCCTGTGCAGGCCTACGGTCCTTGGTCATTCCATCGTACAAATGGCCCCAGAGATTCTTGACCGAGGATCCTGCGTTTGATAAGAGCCTTCAGTCAATTACGTTGCGATCTTTTGACCCTTCGAACATTACCAATCGACGCTCCCCGCGTCTAAATATGCCTGCAACGGGGTTTTCAAATCTGACCCACCTCCGCATCTGCGAGCCCGCAGATGTCTGGTGTTCACCAAGCGCCATAGTTGAAGCGTTCGGCCCACTTCCACACCTCTCGCATCTTCAATTTGCGCGCCGGGCTAACGCAAATCAGGAGAACGACGAAAGATTTGCGCTGAGCATCTCAAGTCTCCTTGCCACCCGCTCAACTTTGAAAATGCTTGTTGTCAGCATTTTCCCTGCGGCGTTCCCTACTTCGAGCGACGCACCTGTTCAAGGATCAGAAATATGGCATTGGATACAGGAGCTTTGCTGCTCAGACCCTAGGTTGATTCTTGCTCCCGGCCGCTATGAAGAATGGAAAGATGGTTGGAGTGAAATTTGTGCTGTTCGCAGTCGCTGGCGTCCCATAGATTATTAGCTACATGCAAGAAGCCCTTTGATGTAGTTCCTTGGGTAGACTACAAATAGATTCTAGACGTATTAGATATCAACGTACCTACATCAAGACTTATATCCATGATAGAAACAGAGTACCACGTGGCTGTGTTTCGCTTTGTAGGACGCGCAGCCATCCCGATTCACCTTGCTCTAAGGCGAGTTCATCATTCCAAGAAGCGTGGCCATCCACACGAGCATGGAAGCCGACGTGCCTACAACAAAATTGGGTTAGTCAATCAATGTCAATTACACCGAGTATCACTCTCTTAACACCAGCTTTTCAGCCAACGTCGAAAATGTTGTGCCGCCAATCAATAGATTACCTCTAGATATTCTTTCGACAATTTTTAAGGACATGCAACCAGGAAAACGACTGAGGTACCAAATACCTTTCGAGGTAACGATATCCCATGTCTGTGTTCGTTGGAGAGATATTGCCTTCGCCTCACCTCTGCTCTGGAGAAATATCGATGTGTACTCCTCCCTATCCTTGGACGCCGTTTCCAGTTATCTGAAGCGGTCTCAAGACTGTCTTGTAAATATTCGAATTGATATTTGGCAGTCGGATCGAAATCTGGACCTTCATGACGGTGCAGCTTCGATTATACCACTTATTGATCTGCTTAATGAACATGCAACCCGTTGGAGGACTCTGCTTGTGTTCACGCACCACAGGAACACTACAAATGTGATCCTCTTGCGCATGAAAGACCTGGCTGCGCCTCTGCTCGAGCGTGTGTACATCATGGACGATTACATAGAAGTTGATCGACATGGCTTGAAATCAGATCAGACTTTTCCGACAAACCCACAGTTTCTCGTTGGTGGGGTGCCCAGCCTTGCTGTAGTCCACACCAACAACCTAAGACAACCTCCGCCACTTGCAAACGTGACGACTCTTCACCTTCGCATATCCAATTCTTTTTCATCGTTTGATATTCATACCCACGTCCTTTCAGACCTCGTGGCGGCCTGCCCTTCTCTTACAACCCTTTCTATCCATGGAGATTTCCTTGGGCCCTGGATTGTGGAAAGGGTGACCATGCCGAATCTCCGTTCCCTTTGGCTCAGCAACAAAGGCACCCTTGCCGCCAACTTCTTGACAACGGTCGATTTACCAAACTTAAATTCTCTTTGGTTTCAATGTCCACATTATCAAGTCGTCGAAATGATTTACAATTGTCATCCTCGACCGTCTTTTCCATCTCTCAAATATCTGACCCTCCAAAATTTCGACCCAAGTGCAATTAAAAGGTTTTCACTGTTGTTTCCGACCATTGAGGCGCTTCGTCTAGCCTATTGTAATTCCTTCCACATTATTTCTCTGAAACAAACACTGGTCGAGGACCACATGATCCGCTGGCGAAATCTTCAAACTCTAGCTCTTCAAACGACGCGAGAGACCTATGCGGTCAAATTTTCGAAGGTGCTTGATAAGCTGGTCACGGAATGCGGTGTACGGGGCAGGCCTATTCTCAGTATTCTAATGGATTCGGGTTTGCTCCCTACTCTTACCACTGCGAATTCTATGCGGACACATACTTTGCTCGGCGAGCTGTGCGCGGACAATTACGATGATCCTTTGTGGATACTCACACATAGAGATGAGGAAAAATGGTTATGACTTTTGTGTTATACCGTAGACTCTTCTTTGAGACGATCCGATAAGTTTCCTCAAAAAACATCCGGAGGACGTTGGTAGACGTGTCGTACTGTTAGAAGATTTTTTTCGGGTTAGGAACAATGGTTATAAGGTCTTTTTTGCTGGTTCTAATAAGGTTTTTGAACAACGAAACCCATAAAAATACATAGCACACTATTGATACAAGAATTATGCTCAGACGACGGAGATAACAATAAATATGTCAACGGAAAGCAGAATATTGAGATGTTTGCCGCTTGAAGTCTAAGAAGATATGCGGCGTAATGGGGTATGATCTGGCAAGCTATTGTGGCACCTCAGATAATGTAGCGATGAGAGAGGAGCTCAGAGCCGAGGGATGTGGAGGTTGGTGAAAGGAGGCGCTCGAATGGCGCTCTTTCAAGAAAGGAGTGGGTCGTTCATGCGCGGACCTTGACGACGAGTCAATATTCGCCACCTATCTGCCAACCGTCATTACATTCTTACCGTTTTATAGACAATTGTATCGGCAGATAGGTTCGGGTGAAGGATCGGCATTGGGCTTAGGTATAGGCTCCCGTGCGACGGGCAGTGCTCCCTCTGGTTCCCTATTTGCCAAATCCAACTAGAGATCAGAGGTAAGTCGACGACCGCAAATGAGGGGTATGAGGTACTCACGAGTGAATTCCTCGCTTCAACCTCGGTCGAAGGAGGGATTGGTGATGAGGACACCATCGTTACTACGAGGCGCACAGAAGAAAATGCATCAAAAAACATGTCCAGGGATGAGAAGCGGGGCTACTTACCATAAGCGAAGAACAAAACACCTGCAATAGCTTTGAGTTGCATTGTATCGCGTTTTGACCCAGAGGATGTCAGTCAGGCAGGGGAGAACAATAAGGCCCGTGGATTCCATTGTCAAGACGGTGACTTAAGTATACACAGGTAGTATACGTAGGCAGTATAGACGACAAGGCGAAGCCCATAAATGGATACTAAGAAAGTAACAACCTAAAGTGGCAATGACTCGGAGGCATCCCACAAAGACGATACGCTTCTATTTTTTAGGTGTACATCGTGTAAGGGTCTGATGACATGCATAGACTTTGGTAACCGCGTGAGGAAGGCGTTGCCAGGTTTCTTCAAGGAAGTTCTCGACGTTGCAGAAGCAAAGACAAACGCATATCCTAATCGGGACATACTCTTTACATGCTTGTTCTACATTCGCTAAATTTTCTCATCATATGTGGTCACTGGTGTTTGCTCATGCGTTCATCATTTTGGAAGTAATTTCCCGTGCCTAGCGCTATTTGTTTCGATCCACGAGGTATTGTGCGCCACCGAACTTGAAACTACATACAAACGCCACGTTCTCCACCTTTTCAAATAGATTGCCCCTCCTCTAGGAGTCCTGAAGGCAAGAATATAGGTCGGCAATTGAAATCCAACAACCCCTATAAACCATTTGAGGGTCCATGTATATTTTATCACATTTGCTGAGAAATCATCAATGTTGATCCGATCGTTCACCGGGAGCTGGGGCACAAACACATATGCAGGTTTGGAACTAGAAGCAACACTCTGAATCCGCAGAATCTACCACAAGAGATGCCACGGTAGCGGTCCTACACTAAGATAAAAATAAGATACCAGGAAGAAGGGGTATGATCAGGAGTATCATCGTATCGTAGGCTGAGTATGGAGGCGAGTCCGTAAGAAGAAAGGAGCTCGGGTCAACATCACATGAATGCAACATCTCGTATCACAAAGAGATGGCAAGAGCGATGAATGTCAAAGCAAGAGCCATAGCACCTCGGGCACCGTTACGCGTCGCGTCATTGGTGGTAGTCGGTTTGGATCCAGTCGAGGTTGCTGTTGTGATTGCAGTGGCAGTTGACAAAACGGAACTGGAAGTGTGGGTTCCATTCAACCTTTCCGCGTTACGCTGTAAAACGAGTTTGATGTGTCAGTATGACAAAAAGGGGCACACGATGCTCATACCTGGAAGCCATCGATAGTTTCTGTACTGGACTTGTTCAGGTTGATAGCACCAACGCCGCCTTGAGCACAAGTAGTGTGATCGTAAAACCAGATGGTTTCGTTGGGATTGTCGACGGTAACAGGAAGAGTGGTGATAGCCTGTTCTTTACCAGCATCCCTAAAACCGGAGTCGAAGCCATTGATAGTGATGTCGGTGTCGTGGATTGGCGTACAGGGAGCCGCGAAGGACGACTGTGTGGCTGTATGGTTGCCATTTGTGACTGGTGGCAGACAGGGGTCAACATGATTGACAAAGAAAATGTTGAAGTCGTACAATTGAAAAGCACAATATCACCATTGTTTGCAACAACTACATGAGGCTGGAAAACGGTCGTGGCGTCATTGGTCGTATTCCCACCAACGGTGATCACGATTGTTTTAGCAGACGCAGCGACGACGGCGAAAACAAACTACAAAGTCCCGTTTGATGTTATCAGAGCTGCAGAGGCTAACGAAGCGTACCGTGAAGAGACCCAGCGTGAAGCTATGCATGAGTGTGGGTGGGGTGAGGAAGAAACGCGACCAATCTCGAAAACGTGCCATAAAGACTAAAGTAGGTAAAAGTAAATTAAGTGACGTAAACGAAGCAGCGACGATACTTGCAAAATTTTCGAGTTTCCCATTGGTGGGCAACGCAATGAAACCGGATCTAGTAAGTATCCACTGAAACTGGATACACCCCTTTCAGTCTAGCAGGGTCAGTGGTGCGCAATTGACAGACGCCTTGGAGGCCGCCACGTCGCGTATCAGAGAGAAAATGGAATCAAAGCCGGGACATCCAAAGCTAGCATATTATGAGTAGGTGCGTTCAAGATATGTCGTCCCAAGCCATGGTTTTAGGAGGACCCATTGATTCATATTTTTTTTTTCGATTGCGAACGAAGAATTACATAAGTGTACATTCCGGGAGTTCGCGATGTCCCGTCAAATGACTTTTCGCTAGCGGGGTTTGAAACTCTCGCTATCTTCCGCGACACGGTAGTCATCTTCAAGTAGGCAAGAAGTGATGATGAGATAGGTGGAAAAGTCTAATAGTTCAGACGAATATCAGCTATAGATCGTTTAGGCCATGTCAGTGTCGACGGTTTCTCTTGAAATATGATCTTGTACCTGATCTCGGATCAGACGGGTGTTATGAATTTACAGCGGAGCACAAAAGGAGAGCAGGACCCCGGATTACCCGGGGGGATAGATCACGAAAGTGTCAATTCTTGTGGGCGCCCATGCATGGCTTTAGATCTCGCCTTGTAAGGGCACGGGGTCCTAGGAGAGTTTAAGCACTGGCTTTTCGGCAGTTCATCAGGCGATGCTTCAATTTCTCTCGAACTGAATGAAGGACGAAGAATTGCGCACCGGTGCCCTTATTTTAACCTGCCCCGATCAATTTTGATCGCATATGTTGTTCCAATCGCAAAAATAAAGGTGACATCGACAAGTACGAGCCGGAGTCCAATCAGCATCTCACCTCCAGGTCCACTTTCCTACGGGTGGAATGGCCGAAAAGAAGAATCCACTCATGATTCGGCTCACCGAATCAGCTGTCTTCCTAAGGTCAGACGGCTCGGGAAGACGGCATCACGGCCCAGAATCACGGTCCTCAATGTTGCGAGGCTTGCTGGTATTGGAACTTGCCAAACCGACTCGAATAACGAGCATTGAATTAGAGTTGCTAGCGAAGAGTTCCATAGCTTGGCCAGAAGGTGCGTTTTTAAATGACATCTCATTATGCGCGCCGCAGGATGCAAATCGCGATCTCCAGGTTTTGGAGCACATAGAGTCGACATTAATGAAGAACACACCTTATTCCGTGCAGAGACCGTCTATTTTCGTGCTGGAAAAACATCGGCTCGCCGTCATGCTTCAATTGGGCCAGGCGCTGCATATGACGAACAAGTTGAGGTAGACTACGATTCTGACGATCTTCACGCACTCTCCCACGCTTCTAGGAGCCATCAAGAGCTCCGAAACAACCTTCTTCCTTCTCCTGAAAGGAATGGTCCACGGCAGAGCTCTCGACGCTTGAGCGTTGACAGTTCTTACTTCCAACGTGTCCCCTTATCTCATGGCTTCAAGTTCCCTGTCTCACCGACTCCCCCGTACTCTCCATCTTTGACTCCTTCATCTCCAACTAGAGGGTATCTCATTCCAACGAATTCAATCCTCGATGACTCTCGCCACACAGCGAGCAACGGACTTTCGAGTCCAAGGAGTGCGTACCATTATGTTCGAGGTCGTTCAATTGGCTTGATACCTCCTTGATTAGATTCTCAAATCTCCCGTGCCACCTCTCTTTCTCGAGCAACGAGTGTCCAAGACGTTCCAGAAAATGAAGTGGGCACCAGGACTTTCTCATTAACACGGCGCATATCAAATTCGCGTTCTGTCTCACAGACTTCGTCACGTCCCCCGAGTCCTTCGGATATGCATAATGTTGGGGAGCATCGGGGCAGACCAAATTCTCGATCTCGTTTCACTCTATCGTCAGTATCCAGTGCTTTCATGGACGCTGTGCGCTCGAATTCGCCAATAGCAACAAAATCCTCAGCACGTGATTATAACGTAGATGACGAGAAGCCTCGCGGGAGAACAAAAGAGAAAAGAATCAATTTACCAGCTTCTTTGGCCCCACTCGCGCGCTCAAAAGAACGCTCTACGTTGAGCAAGATTGGTGATATCTTGAAGTTTGATAACGATCAAAGCCCCGGAGAATCAAATTGGAAGGAGTTCAAGAAAGGTAATTTCATTTAGACCATCACTTTTTATGCGTTGCTCAGAGCTACGACCAGGGACTTATACGTATCCAATATCTTTCGCACTACCTGCAAACTCACCTCCAACAATCAGTTGCAATTACGGTACAGTAGCATGGCGACTCCAAGCAACAGTTCATCGTCCTGGAGCGTTTAAGTCAAAATATGCAGCGCATCGGCAAGTCATGGTCATAACATCTCCAACGGAGGAGGACACTGAAGATACGGAAAATATCATCGTTGAACGGCACTGGGAGCAACAACTGCAATACCTAATCTCAATCTCTGGACGTAGTTTCTACATCGGTGGGACAATCCCCATTATGCTCACTTTAATGCCCCTGGCAAAGACGAAAGTTCATCGAATTTCTGTTTTCATCGAAGGTATTTTCTCTACTCTTCGTATTGAAGACCTGGCTTAATAAATCACCAGAACGCATCGATTATTATACTAACATGAAACGAATTGCACGGACTGACCCAATCTCACGCATAGACCTTCTCTGTGTTAGGGAACCTGGGAAAAACGCTGGCTTTATCCTTCCACTCGTATCTGATGACGTAGATGCCTTCAAGAACTCTCCGCTTTACGCATTGGTTACACCTGACGTCGACGTGTCGGAAATGGCTTCAGAGTTGATGGGCCCAGGCCCGTGGACTTTCCATCAGGACCTTCAACTCCCTATATCATGTAGCCTGATCCATTTCACTAACAAGAACAGGCGAAGCAATATGGTTATAAGTCATCAACTTAAAGTCGTTATGCGCGTTGAGCGCGGTGATGATCTTCATGTGGATCCCAAGACTGGAAAACGGAAGCTTTTTGACATTGTCATTCAGACACCGATCACCATCCTATCCGTTAGTCCCTTCATCGACTTGTTCTCCTTGAGCTGATTACCTGCGTTTATCCTCAATGTCTCCAGTGCCGGTGCAATCCCGAATGGACATCTCTTCCTCCATACTCGGAGTCGTTTGATGACACATGCACTGTCCTACCTAAGTGCCCTTGTGAAGTGCGGCGCTCTGAAGAGCGACTCCGCCGACCCACTGCGTTAGAACGAATGACGTCGAGTCTTTCAACAGATTCACTTGCTTTCGCGGCAGAAACCAGCCTTGTGAATCCTCAGACGATGATGTCTTTACGCCCCATGGGATCACTATGGAGTCGGAGTACGCAGTATGAGCGGCTCATTTCTGGTCAAGAAAGTGAGATAGGCGAAGCACCACCAACTTATACTGTTTCTATCGACCTGGCTCCGCAACGATCGAGACGATAGTATTTTTGACACGAGGTTGAGCTACGTTTTGGGATTTTTGGGATCTGGCTATATTTCAATAAAGTTATGATACCTATGCATAGTAATATTTGTAAGGGTCCACAGTTGTATAACTTGTATTATACCATTGAGATTTTCTGTTAGAGGGCTGTTTGATTGTGATCCGTAGTACATTACAGCATACTTTAGAAATGACAGATGTGAGCTATTGTAGTGATTATAGAATACATTGGATATAGGTGCAGCGTCTCGTAAAATATTCTAATATGGTCCCTGCCATACTACTTAATCCTCTCTAAAAAAAAAGTCAGTACCAACGAAGCAGAGTATGCATTAGGACGGCATACTCTGGAGTCTCCCGACGCATAAATAGGTCTATTGCACATGAGAATGCGGCGAATGCCAACCCACCACCGAAGGCAGCCTTGGGTCCGGAGTTACGTGTCAGAATGCCACCTGTTAGAAACCCTGAAGCGACAGCATTATAAATATCATTTTTGGCTCGGTACTGGAAGACCGCATCAACTGGTTTGCAAAAGGTAAGCGAGGCATCGAGACGCACCGATTCTATCACACATTCTATACCAGCAAATAGAGCACCAACTTTACCGAAGCCTTTTCCACTAGACCACATACCCCGTCCCATTTCTTTAAAGATCTCTCTCGCCTTTTGCGTTGTCTTCATGCCTGCCTGAGTCTGTTGTCGTAGCAGAGGATCCTCATATGCAAAAGAAGCAGACATCAGCGAGAAGAACGCTCCAACGCTAAAGCCTATGAATAGCACGGTGTTGTCATACATGTTCCATATATATAGGACGTGAACGTACCTGCAGCTCCGGAACCCACAGTTTTTGCTGCACAAGAGTTCATAAATGTCGCCGCGTAACCTTCCCATTTCTTCGTTTGCTGCAGTGCGTCCCTGTCTTCCTCGGTAAGCCCTGGTGGAAGAGGCTCCTTCCCGGGGGCGTAGATGGGGACTGCGCATGGAAAGTTTGAACCACTGTTCATTGCGGTTCACAACTACGGCAGTGTTTGTAGCTCGAAATTTCTTGCCGAAATATTTACAGTTGATTATCAGTGGCATCTAATCATTTGCAATGTTAACTTCGTATAAAATGTCTAGAGGAAATGTATCCTATTTGAAGGGCACTCATGATTACTCATGATCAAGTCAAGTCACTACTGCGTATGACAGATGTGATGCATGCACCATTTAACTTGACGTTCTCGCACCAACATCGAATCCGTTGCTGTGTTCGTTGTTATTCAGAATTTCAGAGACAAACCACCTGCCTTTCTTCGAAGCTCCTCACCGAACGGAGTGGAAATCTGATACAGAAATTTCTTCATCCCTTTTCGCTGCTGAGTACATGGAACTAGATATTTGTTTTCATCAAATAAAACAGTGGGGGGGCTTTACTCAACCCATCAGATAAGATCTCTATAATTTCGAACTGAAGATTTAGTCCAATTCGCAACTACATTCGGCAAGCCCCAATGATAGAAATGTCGAGGTGCTATTTTCTATTGATATTGTTGTTGCTCACTTTGCTTGTTTCACGACTGATCGAAGTGCCCTTTATTTTATTGTACAGCTTTTCGGGAGAAAAAATGCGGCGGACAAATGGCCCGACTCCTGAGCCGACGACCAAATAATGATTGCCGCGCTGCACAGATCCGGCAAGAAGAGCCCTAACAACAATTGACCCACAACCGTTCCATTCTGTAAAAGGGTGTCTTTCATTCCACTTGGCCTCGACGTCGAAGAGCTCTACGGCTTTTCAACCAGTCGCTCTTTATTTCTTCACGACAAACTCTCTATAACGATCCACTCTTCGATTTTCTAGTATGTCTGGTGTGGCAGATGAAGCAGGCAAGCTCATAGATGATAACTCCCGGACGCTGGCGCCCGTGGCAGTGGGATCGCAGGTTGCATTGATGAGTATAGTTTCGGTGGGAACTGCCATCTATCTTCTGCTGAATACCTTGAATCAATTGCTTTACGTTCTTTAGGTCGTGACAATTCTCGCTTTCAACCTTCTGCGACCCAAAAACAAAGTACGAACCTTTCATTCGATCAGCCTGACCCTATCGATGCGTCATACTAGGTTATCTACGAGCCCAAGGTCAAGTACCACGTCGGAAGTAAGCCTCCACCTCGAATATCAGATTCTCTCCTTGGCTGGCTCCCGCCCCTGATACATACCAAGGAGCCGGAGCTACTCGATAAGATTGGTCTTGATGCTGTCGCCTTCCTGCGTTTCAATCGTCTCATGCGTTGGCTTTTCTTGGGAATTGTGGGCCTCACATGTGCCGTTCTTATTCCCATCAACGTCACATTCAACCTCAAAAACGTGGACGCGAAAAAAAGAGATATTCTTAGCATGTTGACCATCCGAGATGTCAGTGGAAATCTTCTTTACGCTCACGTTGCCGTCACATACCTCATCACCCTAATGATCATTGGTGTTGTCCACATCCATTGGACGGCAATGGTGAAGCTTCGTCATGCATGGTTTCGATCACCCGAATACCTCGAATCCTTCTATGCCCGCACTCTGACTATCACACGTATCCCAAAAAAGAACAAGTCTGACGAAGGACTTCGAGCCATATTTGAATCGACCAAGGTCCCTTATCCAACAACAAGCGTGCACATCAACCGTAAAGTTGGAAAATTGCCTGAGCTGATAGAATATCACAATACTACTGTTAGAGAGTTCGAGGCAGTTCTCGTCAAATATCTTAAGAACGGAAGATTAGGGAAAAAGAGGCCAACAATTCGAGTTGGCGCGACTTGTGGTATCGGAGGCATGAAGAAGGATGCGATCGATTTTTACACGTGAGTGCCTTGATCAAGCCTCTTGAAACGCGTTCATGATGTTCGTTTAGTGCAAAACTTCAACGTACAGAGGCAGCTATTGATGAATATCGTCGACAAATTGACACACGCAAAGCAGAGAATTATGGCTTTGCTAGCATGGCTGCAGTTCCCTATGCACACGTCGTCGCGAAAAGGCTGAAAGGCAAACATCCCAAGGGCACCAAGATTGAACTGGCTCCAAATCCCAAAGATATCGTGAGTTCTCTGATCGAGTATCTCTGTTTTTGTACTCGATGGTCAATGGTCTTTGTTGACAGATCTGGAATAACATGAATAAGTCTCCGAGCGAATTATACCACAAGAAGACAATTGGTTTTCTTTGGCTTACAGCTGTGTGTTTCTTCAACACTGTGCCGCTTTTATTTATCTCTATCCTTGCCAATCTTGAAACGGTTAGTCCCGTAAAATTGAAATTATACGTCAGCTGAATACCTCCCATGTTCAGCTCCGAGATTATGTTCCCTTCCTTAACGTATGGGCCAACGCATCACCTGGCTCGTTCGCGTTCATTTCTGGTGTCCTTCCTCCTACCATTTCGGCTATTTTTGGTTTTTTCCTCCCAGTTATCATGCGGTGGTTGACAAAAGTAAATCATATATCCTCTCTGCAAACGCTATTCTCATGTCTTTCTAGTATATGGGTGCCTTGACACATTCAAAACTAGATCGGGCTGTCATTGCTCGTTACTACAGCTTTCTGATCATTAGTCAACTTGTTATCTTTACTTTGATTGGAGTTATTTTCAGTGAGTAATTTGATGTGTGGTATCGTGCTTTTTACTAATGGGATTCCAGACTCTGTGCGGGAGATCGTTCTGCAGATTGGAGCGAAAGCGAGTTTCCAGGAGATCGTCGACAACTTGAACAGTAAGGCAATTCTCTTGTGTTTTAGATTTCTTTTTTCTATTGTTGGATCTAGCGCTCCCTCAAACTATCCATCGAACGTATATCAACCAGGCATCTTATTGGTTGACTTTCTTCCCGTATGTCCAATGCTCTTGACACGTCCACGTATCTTATAGGATTTTGCTAGTCTTCGAGGTTTCCTCGTCGTCTTCGATTTGGCACAAATCATCAACCTAGTTTGGATATCATTTAAAACACAGTCCGTCCTACTTTGTCATGACCAAAACAACGTGCAACGCATTAAAATTATTGTAGTGCATTCGGTAGGACGCCCCGCGATATCAGAGAATGGACGCAGCCTCCTGAGTTCCAGTATGCCATCTATTAGTACGTGATCAGAATTTCTGCAGGCTACCGAACCTAATCTCCAATCCTAGTACAAATATCGTCAGTCGTGTTTGTAATTATCCCCTCTGCTTCAGTATTTGCTTATTTTTTAGTTGTTTATGGGCGCTGTCGGCTTGGTTTTTGCCCCTCTCGCTCCCTTAGTTGCTGTTGCTGCTGCTATCGTATTTTGGATGGGGTCCTGGGTTTACAAATACCAATTAATGTTTGTTTTCGTTTCCAAGGTTGAGTCTGGAGGTGTACGTGTCATTTACCGTTTTTTGTATTGTCATGTCTGACATTCTGATCAATTTCAGCGTCTCTGGAACGTCGCCATCAACCGTTTGCTCTTTTCTGCAGTTCTAATGCAGCTGTTGATGATCCTTAGTGAGTCTAAGCCCCTCCTTCCAGCCAGGTGATACTGACTTTTGTTCAGCGATAGGCCTCCAATATCGCTTCAAGTCCCTGCAATGGCTCTCTACAATACCCCCGATACTCTTTGTCATTGCTTACAAGATCTATATCAACCATACCTACCTACCCGCGTTCCGATATTTCATTCCAACAGGCGATGAGATAAGGCTTGCTCGAGTCCACTCTGAACGTGCCGACGCACGAGGTAGCAGGCTGCAAAGGCGCTTCGGTCACCCTGCGCTTCATGCTGAACTCTTCACGCCCATGTTGCATGCGAAGATGATGCCGCTTTTGAGTCAAGTATACCATGGACGGATTGCAAATGATGAAGCGAAAATGGAAGAATATGGCGGACAGAAGTTGGAGGCGCAAGTCGTCCCAGGTGGCATCAAGATTGCTGCGGTCTCACAAGTATGTCCCTTGTATTTCTAATTCTGACTTCAATCTCAGTGTAAATACAGAACGAGTTGGCATATGACCCTGTATTATACCAGCGGGATCGTGGAGAACTGGACTGGGACGCCCGGTCCATGACATCGACGGTGTTGCTCGATGGGACAGACTCCATCAAGTCACCTCCTAAAGTTCCTGGTTATGATCAATACCTCGTTGGTGGCCTACATCAGCATTACCAATCGGAAATCGAATTGATCAAGATGGATAATATGCAAGAGCCGTTACTCCATCCGCGCGACTACTATCAACAATCACAGGCACCATCGCAGTTGAGTCTCTCAATACCTCCGTCATTACACCAGGAACCCTTTGGGACAAGTAGGGAGGCACCGATTCATCGACCATACTCACCCTACCTCTCTGAGCAAAGTCCAGCTTATTCTCCCACTCAGCCGCCTGAGCTTGAAGTCGATCACCAGCCCTATCAGCGTCCGGCAGCTCATTCATTGTCACAACAATATCCGCCCCGGCAGGCGTCACCATACTACAATCAACACGCACGACAAGATAGTGGCAACATGGCAGGCCGTGGTGCACATAGAACGTGATCGATTGATCGTGTTGTGGACAACTCTACACCTTATCGGGGACATTCTACGCTTCATATCGAATCTACCCATCTCTCATCACTCACTGATTTTGGACCCCTCATTTATTCAAATCTCACATGTATTGTACCAGATCTATGTTATAGCGTCGCACGCGTTCCCGCGTTTCCGTCCGGATACTCAGAAAAGACACGGTTGGTGATAGTTTTCGTCAGTGTCACAAAGACAAAACTAGCAAAATCCAAGTTCGTCCCCATCCTCGGGGTGGTTGCACAACTACTATTGATGTCTTTAAACTGCGCTCAAATATCACGATCGAGTAAATAGAGTTGGCAAGTGTGTCACCAGGCAATTTTCTAGTTGTACTATAACGGCATTCTCTTCTTTAATAGTCATTCGTCGATTATTGGCATTCTTCGCTCTTCTAACTTAACCTGGTTTACTGACAGCCCTATATTTCTACTATTTGCAATGCCATCTGATTTCTCAGGTGAATCCTTATTGACATGAAGCGGTGACGTTTTTTTGGTATCTTACCTGATCGTCGTCACCCTTCGAACTCTTGTACATAATGGTATTTTCAGGCAATGCTACAGGATGCTTTGCTTCCACTCAATACTTGCAGTGTTCCTGGCAATTTTA